>VXBU01013702.1:454114-588634 GCA_013400315.1 Bombycilla garrulus | reverse complement strand
TTTTTTTTTTTTTTTGCAGCTTGACTAAGCTCAATGGATATTTAAAGAATGGTACAAGAAATAATGTTTAAGTGTGAAAACAATTTAAACAAGTCTTTCAGTTAAGCTTGAAAATTACTTTCTGGCATGCATCCAGTCAAAAAAAAGCATGCAGAAATGCCTGCCATTTTATATCCAGTCCATTATTTTTGGAGTAAGAGCTGAAAGAATAAAAGTCTAACTGAAGATGCATACACATGTGCTTTCATATGTGCTCACAGTAGCAGGCACAATCTTTTACTCCTTTGCAACTGCATATCTTTAATGTTTGTCAACTCTCTATTGACGTGTTGATCAGAAGAAATTTTGCTTAAATGAGAAATGTCAATTATTTTTGCAAGTAGTTACCACTAGAAAATAACATTTTGATTCTGAGCTGCTGTTTCATGAGCAACAAATATTTGCTCTGTAGAGACTAATTTCAATGCAGATTAAGCTTAATGCATTTTTTGTTTAATTATCTGGTTTTTAAATGGCAGGTACAAAGCCTCTGTTGTTATGGTCCATGGCAAAAGAAGTTTTCTAATTAGACTTAAAAGGACTGTGTTGCTCACAGGCATTGAATGTAGCACTGATTAGGAAATTTTCTTGGGCTTCTAGTTCTTAAAGCAATATAAAATCAGAAATTCACTTAAAATATTTAATATATTCTTAGCTTTAGGGCCTGCAAGAGAAAAGTCAGAAAATTATTCAAAGGTGCTGTTTCAACACTCAAGAAACAGAAAGTACCCCAATTCTCCCACCTAAACTCTGCCTAAAAGTTTGTGGGGACCTGGTTCAAGAATTACAGAAGCAGTAATAATGTGAAGGGTGTAGTAGATGCCTGGGCTTTCACACAAATACTCACACTCCCAATGTATTGATAAATTTCCACTTCAGAAATAAATAAAACTGTACCACGGGAGTAGGGGTGCTGCTGATACTGGGTAGGTAACTGAGTCTGTAATGCTATAGAAAGGATGTGAAAGCTGTGCTGCTTGTTCAATGGAATAAATTAAAAGGAGAAACAAAAATAATCAGTACTGGAGGGAGTATCAGTGGTTCTAGGGCTTTCTGCATAGCGATGTGATACTGGCATTGGAGACATATGCATTAAGTGGAAATCTTGAACATCTGCCCCAGTTCCCAAAGCCATTAATAATCAATAGGGAAAATTAAAAATAATTTTTAATTGTTGAATTTTTTTATTCTGCTCTTGCTGGTTGAGATTCTGTGGACTGGATTTTTCATAGCCTTAGTATAGCTTCAGAGATACTGAATGGGTAGATGAAGCACAGAAATAGTTATTTAAGTTACTTGATTGTGTTGACTCTTGCATATGTGCACATATAGACTTGAGGAACTCAGGGAGAAAACTGGAAGAGATGATAATTCACAGCAATATATATAAGTAATGTACTTTTTTATTCCCGGTACTTAAGAACAAAGAAAAGCACTGGCTAAAAAGGCTGAAGGAAGGTAAACTTGATTTCTTTGGCAAGGTGCTGATAGTACCAAGGTAATAATTTAGAAGATAATCAAAATGGACTTGGAAAATAATTGCTGTTCCTTCTTTACAATAATCTTTCTTAACCATTTTTATTCCTTGGCAAATTTTTTGCAACTAAACCCCACACAGCCACTCACTCACTGTCCCTGCGTCAGGATGTGGGAGAGAATTGGACGAGTGAAAGTGAGAAAACTCACAGGGTGAGATAAAGGCAGTTCAGTAGGGAAAACAAAATCCATGCACACAAGCAAAGCACAGAATTCATTCACTGCTTCCCATAGATAGGCAGGTGTTCCCATCTCCAGGAAAGCTAGGTTTCATCATGCCCAATGGTGTCTTAGGAAGACAAACACCATCATTCCAAATTTCCCCCTCTTCTTCCCCCACCTTTATATTCTGACCATGACACCACAGGGCATGGGACATGCCTCTGGTCAGTTGGGGTCAGCTGTCCTGGCTGTGTCCCCTCCCAGCTCCTTGTGCACCCCCAGCCTGCTCCCTGGTGGGGTGGGAGGCAGAAAAGGCCTTGACTCTGTACAAATGCTGTTCAGCAATAATGAAAGCATCCCAGACTTATCAACATCTATTTTCCAGCACAAATCCAAAACACAGCCCTACTCTAGCTCCTGTGAAGAAAATTAACTCTCCCACTGTCAAAACCAGCGCAGCAGATAACTTTAGCAGAAGAGACAGGATAACAGTGTTGGCACATGGCCATTGGGAGGCACTTAACAGTATCAGTTTGCTCCAAGTCGTGTCAGTTGTATGCTGACACAAAGACACTGTTTGTTTCATTTCCCAAGAATGCATTTGGCCAACCTTAATCAGCTGCAATCTCATCTTTTTTTTTCTGCTGGCAGCATGAACCATAAATAAATTTTATTGTTATAGATGTCAATCTCCTCAACAAATCTCATCTAAGCAATCTCTTGCAAAATAATACCCTTCCAGTTCATTTTTTTTTTCAATTTCCCACTTAACAAAACATGAGGCTGTCCTGGAAACTCAAGAATCTATTATACGTGATTTATCTCCTCAGAACTTTTTGTCAGTTTGAACCTTTTCTTTCCTCACGGCTTATTGAACTGATCTGCAGACCAGTCCTATTCCACCAGATTGCAAAAGAAGATGCTGACCGTGACACAGAGTTACAGTATTTTAGCATGAGCGATAGTAGGTACTTCTCCTGATTGATAAATTTGGTTTATGTAAAATGTCTGCTTGAAGTCCTTTTATTTTTTGTTTTTCAGTGAGAGACCCTGAATTACACCAGCTTAAAAATGTCTTAACAATCAGGTTTTGAGAAATGGTGGGAAGTTGAGTTTCAGTTATTTTCTAGAGGCAGCCACTCTAAGAAAGGTAGTAACAGTACCTAGTACCTGTCCCTTAAGTGCAGGAAGTCAAATGTCTTCCTGGTTTTCTTACCTTAACAAGAGACAGAGATTTGAAGCAGCCCCAGAATGCCCATTATAGGCTTTTAATAAAGTCTTTTAATGTTTGTTTTGGGCACATTTCTTTTTATTGATCATTCAAATGACTGGCAGTACTCATGTTCCTTAGTGCTGACTAATAAAACTGTATAGAGACAGTTAAGTTAAAAAAATGTTTCACCATGGAGCCACAGTCAAGCATTCTTACTCTATTGAAATTGTTCTATTCATGTGTCTGACACTTTCTTCTCTCTCATCAAGAGGAGAAAAGAATTTAAACCAAATGATGATAATTTTGCTACCTTATATTCATACTTGCAAATCTCCTTTGAACCAACACAAAAAAGATAAAATGATAGGAAAATTCATTGGAGTTGCAGGTTCTGAAATATACTTAGCCATGAAATAGGCTGTAATCCTGCAAGCATGCACGTAACTGAATGTAAATAAATAGTTCCATTTAATTCAGTAAGGCTTTTCATATACATAAAATTAAAACAAAAACTTCATTTTCTAGATGTACAAACACAGAATGGTTTGGGTTGGAAGGGACTTCCAGGTTTACCTTGTTCCAACCCCTTTGCCATGGGCAGGGACCCTTCCACTAGACCAGGTTTCTCAGAGCCCCATCCAGGTATTGAAGAGTTCTAGAGGGTTTCCATTTTGTATGGTTAAAATCTAAGACTGCTGTAGGCTTCTGTTTTTCCTCACGGCTGGATGGGTTGATGACTTGTGATTGGAAAAATAAGGCTTAGAAACAGAAGAAACAATCATATAGTATAGAGACAAAAGTTACTCTGTTTGTTGTATGCTTTTCACTCTTGATATGTATGATAGCTACAGTTTAGGTACTAAGAAAACTTCACAGGTTTTCATACAGGATTTTTAATATTCAGAGTTTTATTTTTACCTTCATTTCTTGTTCTTTCAGCTACACATAGTGAGACTTAAAATATGTATTTTCAGATCAAAAGGAAAGTGATTAGATACTTTCCCCAAATTGCCTTGTTATTCAGAAGAGATTTATTAGTTTACAGATTGTAGGAGTATGTTCATTCCTTAATGAATTAAGAATTCATGAGACACTGTCTTGGTCTCTCTTTTTTTTTGGTGGAGTTGTCTCTTCTGCTGCTGTTTTGTATTGGTGCATGGTACTGTAACCTCTAACTTGTGTGAAACACCCTTAACTTTTTCTTTGCCTGAAGTGTATTGACTTTGGTTCCTCTTGGAGGGAAAAAAGATGCGTTTTCTTCATTCATGCAGCTTCCTTCTGTAAACTTGCATGCTTCATTTTGATCATGGTTGGACTATAGAATCGCCATTACTATGCTGTTGTAATATTTTCAGTATAATTTTCAGAATAATTTTTGAAGGGGAAAAAAACCCCACAAATTTCTTCTTATTTCAAAAGGAGCCAGAAGTGTTAAATCTTTACATTACATTTTGTCACTTCTCCAGACCGTTTCATCCAAGTTCAACAAGCTAACATGCTTTCCAGTGTGCACAGTATAGATAAATGCTAATAAAATACTTGAAGTCATGGTGTGGAGTAGGATTTATAAGTTCTTTCAAGCAGAGAAATGGTTAACATAGCCACTGGCAAGACAGCAGATGGGATGATGAAATGCAGCTGCAAGGGATAAATGCACTCAGGAGAAGGCTGCAGAGGAGGGGAAGTGCCTAAGGAAGTAGGGAGAGCACTTAGAGGAGTGCTGGTAGAAGGGCATGCTGTGAGGCTCAAGGTGACATGAGCCTTTGAAATTAGGGAATAGGAAAAGAGCTATGTGGAGGGAAAAAATAAAGATGCACTTTTGGGAATGGGTTTGAGAAGGAGTAAATAAAAGCCTTTTTTTTCTAGCAAGGCTGCACCTGGCAAGGCTGAGTTGTGACAGTCAACCTGTTTGTAAGGGTAGGGTTCAGCTCCCCAAACTGTAAAAGTCTTTTACGTGACACAAGTTTGCATTTGAGCTTGTTGGTGTTGGCCCCTTCACTGTCAATGGAAAGAAACAGATGCTTTTAGGGCATGATTCATCTGACCTATTTTGAACACCTGCCTGAGGAGGAGTTGAATCATACCCTAGAACTGTTTCTGTCTATCGACTATAAAGAGAGCCTAGGGCGACTAACTCACATTTAAATATCTGTATAATAGATATCTTGGTTTGGCCAGATATAAATGGCCCCAAAGAATACCAGGTAAGTGCAGGAGTTAATGTGTGAATGCCATCATTATGACAGCTCTAGAGCATGAGCACTAGAGAATATGGGCAGTGAGAGGTGGTGGCACAGACACCTTTTGCCACTGGATGTGTGCTGAGATCTGATGGCTGATGAGGAAAGCTATGGCTCTGCCAATTGCCCAAAGCTCTGCTGATACTCAGGAATTCCTTCCCTTGGATCTTCAGGGGAGAAATTAGCAAATGGNGGCTCAAAGATTGCAACAGGGAGGGGGGGGGATGATGACCAAAACACCTCAGGTCCTTCCTAACTATGAAATTGGGCAAGCCTACCAAGTTTTTTTATGTGCTAGACTATCTCACAGCACCATTTTAAAGGAGCACTTCACTAATTAGGAGTACGATGGTGAAATTTTGCTGTGGAAGGGACAAGGTTTTCTTAAAGTGAGATTTTTTACATGGGAAAAGTAAGATTATCTTCACATCAGCTGCTTTTCCCATTAAAATATGCGCAGTTCCGTCTGAATAGCAAGCTTCCATGTACCTCAGTTTGCCTAACTTTTGGTATTTGTGGACGCGTCTCACGACTTCACTGTGTCACAGATCCTAGCTGGGAAACGAGGATTGCTGCTATAGCCCTCATTAGCAAAGATTAATTGTCCTGTAGCTTTTGTTTAGCATGAATGATGGCAGTCCTCAAAAAACCCATGAGGAAAGTAGCGATGCTTTTTTTCAAACCAGAGTTTGAATGATTTTTAGTATATAAGACATTGGGCTAAGCATCCAACATTGATTAAATGTTGCATAAATGTTCATCAAATGTGTGCCATGAAGCTGATTTATTTACGAAGGCATTGTGGAAAAACATATTGAAGTAATGGGCTCTCCTAACTCTGGCATATCCTAAAGAATGTGCCCTCCCAATTCTGGCATTTCCTAGAGGCTGAATATGAGCCAGTGACTTTGCAACCGTAATAACAGTGTTCGATGAAACAGCTCCCTGGATGGATGAGGGGAGAACAGTGGATATTGTTTACCTTGAGTTCAGCAAGGCTTTCAACACTGTCTCTCACAAGATCCTCATAGGCAAACTCAGGAAGTGTGGGCTGGATGAGTGGACAGTGAGGTAAGAACTGGCTGAACAGCAGATCCCACAAGGTTGTAGTCAATGGCACAGGGTCTTGTTGGACACTTATCACTATCAGTTCCCCTCCAAGGTTTGATACTGGGGCCAGAGTTGTTTAACTTGTTCATCAGTGACTTGAATGAAGGGAGAGATGTCTTCTCAGAAAGTTCACTGATGATACAAAACTGGAAGGTGTGACTGATAACCCAGAAGTCTGTGCAGGCCTTCAGAAGGACCTTAACAGGCTGGGGAGATGGGCAGAGAAGAACAGTCTGAAATTCAGCAAAGGCAAATGCAGGGTCTTGAACCTGGGGAAGCATAATCTCAGGCACCAGGACAGGCTGGGAGCCAACTTGCTGGAAAGCAGCTCTGCAGAGAATGACCTGGGGGCTCTGGTGGGGGCACCAAAATGTCCATAAGCCAGCTGGGCTCTTTAGGACAAGCATTGCCATGAGGTTGAGGGAAGTAATCCTGCACCTCTACTCAGCCCTGTTGAGGCCACATCTGGTGGGGCCACCTCCAATTCTGGGCTGCTCGGTACAAGAGAGACGGGAGCTCCTGGAGCGGCTCCAGAAGAGGGTGGCAAAGTCTCCCTCACTGGAGATAGCCAAGAGCCATCTGAGCACAATCCTGTGCCCTGTGCTGTGGGATGACCCTGCTCAGCAGGGAGGTTGCACCAGGTGACCCACTGTGGTCACTTGCAACCTGACCCATTCTGTGATTCTTTAAATTAAAAATTTATGTGCAATCTCAAAATATCTTAAAAATAAGGTTTTTAAGGTTCACTGTAATTATGTGTGTGTATATAATCTCTAGAAATATGTTTGAGGCTGTGACTCTTTTTATAATATTTGTGCTAAGAAGTGAAATACCTTCTCTTTTTATCAAGCTTAAAATCACTGCAATTTCTCTATAAGCTCAGCACACACCAAATTTGGCATATATCCTTTTTCTACAGTAGAAGCTTGGATGTTTGTCAACACAACAGACATGGCTAGAGGAAGTAAATTTAGGTCAAAATACAGACCTATATTCTATATTTATTGTTTACATTTACAATGAGATGATATAATCACTGACTTTAATGATGGCAATATTAGAATTTTAAAATTAATGGAATTAATTATTTTATGGTTTAGAAAAAGTTCTGCCTACTTTCCATATTAATTATCCAATTATTTCATACCCAAAGTACAGACTGGATAACTTTTCAATATCACCATTTTCCCATAAACCTCACCTTTTACAAACTTAAGCAAAAGGAAGCAAGTCCTTCACCTTTGCAATATTTTTTGGTTTTCAGTCTGTGTTTTGCACATTTTCAAATACTGTGCTTTTCTTTCACAGGCAATTCAAATGACTCAAGGAGAATTAAGTCTTTACTTAATGAGTAGTACAAAAGCATGTTTTCAGAATTGGCTCTAAGAAGTGAATTCAAATCAGGAAATATTTTTGTCAACACACTATACAGTCTCCTGAAATTTAAAAGAAAACTGTCCTTAATGGCAGATTTAGATTATCATTTTACCTACATATTTTTGTGTATACTTTATTCTGTTTCAGTGCTTCAAGTATGACTAAATGATCTTTAATGATTCTTCTAGTCCTATGTTTGATGATACTCCCACATGAGGGGAGAAGTGAAGTGGCACAAATGAGGTCTGCTCTCTTGCTAGAATTCTACAGATTCTGAGGCTTTCTTGCAACTAAAAGTGAACACATCCAACCTCCTATTCTAGTAACAGGAGTAGAGGAAAGCCTAATTAGGAGAAAAATTTAGGATGATCCAAAAGTGTATTCATTGCTCATTGTACTTGTCATATATGTCAGTTTCTCTTTATGTTCCAATGTTGAATGAAAGGAGCTGTGAGATATAGATTTAAAAAGAAAGGACTATTTAACTGATAGTATGTAATTATTAGAAATCAAATATAAAAGTTCCCAAATTGCAAGGCATACCTCACTACAAAAGCCAGGTAAAACAGATGAGGTTATTTGATGAAAAGGTTGGTAGGAAGGAGAACTCTCCCATCCATATAACCAAGCAGTTTAGCAACGCTGTTTAAAGCTCCAGTTAAAACTGTTTCATATTTTTAAATTTATTTCTCTTTTGCATGAATAAAAGGCGCAAAAGCCAGGAGTGCTGCTAAGAAAGCTAACTCTGCCTTTTTAAGGTATCTACTTTTATATATACTCTGAGTTAATCACGATTGATACATTGGTTTAAAATCTGTTATTTGAAGGTTTGGTTTAAAAGAAGAATATCAAAGATATTTGGATAAGCCTTTTTGAAGGAAAAACTGCCAGTTTGTTCTTTGTTGATAGAAGTTTCTGACTCTCTAGATGCACACATTCTGTTTGTGTATTTTTACTGTTGATAAATACTACTTATCAATAAGACTCTGACTAAAATTAAGGATTAAATTAAGGAAATATCTGAGGCAGACTAATTTATTACTTTCATCACCTTAAGATATGATTTGAATATCTTGAATATATGTGAAATATGTAGGGAAAATGACAATTTCCCAAGAATATGTTTGAACAAATAGTTGTAATTCAATACTAGTGAACTCTCTCTGCATTAAGAAACATGCATGTAAATGAACATCATATTTGAGATCTTGAATGTTTTTTCATATTTATTACACATGTAGAACATTACAGAGGTACTTTGCATGTGAAACTTTTGGCCACTGTTAATAATTCCTTAATTTTCAAGATGAAATTTATATTTTCCTTTGCTGGGATTTTGTAATGTTGTATCTGAAAAAGGTCTTCGTCTCCGGTGTCTAGTGGACTTTATCCACACAGTCTGACTTCTTGCAATTGCCAATTAACTTTTTCCAAGAAGGAAGGAGTAGCATAAGTCTGCCCTGTTGTCTCACACCTGTATTTGGTAAAAAGGTCTGACATAAACTCTGAAGACTCACTTTAGAAATATATTGTGATGGTTTCATGATAACAACAACAGAGGCTGCATAAGACTATGTAACCTGTGGCAGTAGAAAAACTTCAAGGAAAGAGAAAACATAAATTAATACCTAAAAGTCTTGAAGATTTGGAGCTACGTCCTAATAATTTGTATTCTGGTCTGCCAAAACCTTTATAAATTCTTCTGTAACTATTTTAGTGTGGCAATTTTATATCACTAAGGACAGGCAAATTAGGTTAAGTCAGTCACTGTCCACCTGGGTGTTCCCCTGAAGTCCAGTCAAAACTGATTTTTTGTGACTTCATTGCCAATTAAATATTGAATATGAGGGCATTTTTATATGGTAAACATCCACTCCCCCTTCTGCAATACCAGCCAAATGAACACATGCTTTTTGATGCTTAAAAAGTACTTGAGGTGCTTGTGGTGGTCAAGAACAACCTACATATATATTTGGTATGGTGAGTTTAGTGAGTAGGAAGGCAGTTCAAGGTTTAACTCTCTCTGGAAGCCAGCAGCTGTACCCATCACTTGTCCTTGTGACCCAAGAGCACAGGAGGAGTAACTGTGATAACAAGTACTGGTGATCATGTAGATTTCAGGCACTGCTCTGACTTGGCACTAATAGTGGCCAGGTCTCTTTTTTTCCATTGTGATGTAAATGACCAGACTGAGAGCTGGTTTAATAAAATATCCATAACTCTTGGAAAAAAAAAAAGAAAGCCTAAGACTTAAATGCCTTTTTGTGTGATGTTTTGGGATAGTTCCATTTTTTTTTTTTTTTCAGTTGCTGGTAAGCATTTCCATTTTCGGTTGTGCAAGGAAGCACTATTATCAATGTAGTGCAATAAGTGCATAGTAATAGTTTTATAGGTATAAAAGTCAAACTGCTGTTAGTGCTGAGAAGTATTGTTTTAGCAAGTTGATCTTATGTGTAATAACCTAATTTTTAATAATGTAATTTGCTTAATGTTATGTATTCACAAAGTTAATAGTCAATGAAATTTCCCATGCACTGTCTTTTTTGAATAGAAACACTATTGCCTGTCAGGTGCCATGTTATTAAAGAACATTAGTTAAATTAAAATTGCACCTAGGCTGAGAGCGCTCACAACACTTAATGGACTTTTTGCAGTCTGCTTCCAAGTACTTGTCTACTAACAAGATTACAGGCATATTAAGATGAGTGTATTTGTGGGGGGAGATCATGTGCTTAAAAAATAAAGCCACTTTCAGTTGCATGTTTTTTGAGCCATTAGTCTATCACAGATAAGGTGAAGCAAGGTGTCTCTCCTGCCATTGCTGTTATAGTCTGGCAAGGCACTGAGCTTGTAGCAAAGGGAAGGTAAGATGGGTGACTGCCCCACGTACTCTGAAATAAAGACTTAAATAGGGAGGTCTGAGCCTGTCCTGCAAGAAGGGTGCTGTGTTCTCTGTGGCAGGCTGGTGACAGGCAGTAGCTGTAAACATCTGGATGTAGAAATGCGGAGAATCACTCTCAGGAGAAATCAGCTCCCCTCCTTCCCACCCCATCTTTATGCCACAATATTTTCTTACAGTTCTTCTGCAATAACCTACATTTAATGAGAGCTTTGTTTATGGTCTTGTGCAATTCGATAACTCCTCCAGACAGCAAAGTAACTTTCCACAATAAAAGCACATTATTTCCGAAAATTGTCAGGGTCTCAGGAGACTTCATCAGTATTTATAAAATGTCTTTATATGTTTCTATGAGAGGTGTTTTATACTGTGATAAGTGTTGTGGAACAGGCCTTCCTTCTCCCTCCCTCCCTCTCTCTATCCTATACCCAAACCAAACATCTCTACAGTGATAATGAGAAATTTCTGTAGCCCCAAGACAATTATTTTCATCAAAGGGCTGTGCCATGTGTTTTATGGGATTCTCTACATTGGTATTCAAATCTTGCTGTGCTAGCATGGCAGAGCTAATCCTGTCCATACAAAACCCTGAAGTGGACCTCAACAAAAAATATCTGATTGAGTCTAAGTCATACAGGCATTTTGTCCCACTTTAGTCTTAGCCTAAATTGAACTTTCTGTTGCCTCCAGTACATGGTACCAGCAGAGAGAAGACACAAAAGGAATAGTTTGAATTGCTGCCTTGCTCATGAGACTGTCTCAGGGCTCCTTACCTGCACATTGTTCAGCTGAACATCTGGCTGGTTTTGGGTGGTTTCTCATTTAATTGCTGTGCCAGCATTTGCCATGCCACACATTACTTGCTTTGTACAAGCAGCAACCAGATTCATTATCTTCTGTTTGTTCCAGTTGTCTTGTTCTGGATGGGTCACTGAATTGTTTTCTAGACATCTCCTGCTACCTGCATTGAATGGAAACAATGTGTGTGGGGCTAAAAAGTACAGAGAACTGGCAGCTATAGCTGTTTGTGTTTTGTATCTCTCCAAGAGAAAGAATTGAGATAGCACTTTTCAGCTTCAATGTGGAAATAAATAAATCCCTTCTAAAAGTGTCTTATTAGGTTAAAATCAATGGGAACGACACAGAGGGAGATTACAAGAGTACAAATGATCCAAATCCAAATTAGAAATCCTACTCTGAACTCTCAGAAGTCAAAAGATGGGAAGAAATATTTTTAGCTCTGCATATTTGATCACAAGCTAGTGGAACAAATCATATTGCAAAATGCAAGTAACACTCTTCCACTAATTGTCAAAACATCCTTTAATGGTGGGATTTCTTCACTTTGTACTTATTCCTACAGAATATGTATCATTTTTATAGTTTTCTTTCCTTCTTTCAAATATACAGATTTTAATCTGCTACTAGTCAAGTTAGTACTTCCTAAAGATGTCAGAATTTTTGAGTAATAACATCAGAAAGAAGTCTTGCTTTTATTAAGGAATAGAGGGACACAAATTATGTTTCCATCTTTTATAACTGGAAGACTAAAACTTACCTTGATAAAGTCTGCAGAGATTAACCCCATGTACAGAAGCTAATTCATAGATTTTAAAAATGACCACATTTGATTTGATTGTTTTTTGTTTTTTGTGTTTTGTTAGGTTTTTTTTTTGAAAGGACTGTGTGCATTATGTTTGTAACCTTTACCTGTATGTCACTAATTGCATAGTTTTCAGTGAACAGCAGCCATCTACAAGTTAATAGCAAAGGGAAACAGTTATTTCCTAACTGTAAGAAATCTGAAAGTCCTTCTCTTTGGGGCAGATTACCCTTTACATTGATCCAAACAGGACAACCAGCGGGAGAGATTAATTGCTGGAAATGCATGATACAAATATGCATATGCAGCATCATCACCAAAGGAACTTTAGGCAGTCACCCCTGAATGACTATATTGGTTCCAGGAAATAGAAGCAGTACTGTTATTAACAGATACTGTAAATCAGTGTCAAAATTAAAAATCTTGAACAATTAGAAAGCAATAATATTGCACTGTTGAGGAAAAATACTAAGACTCAGCAATAAATTTACTTGAGTGGAAGATCCATATGTCCTCCAATAAAATTAAAATACTCATAAGCCTTCATTTCAGTTAAAGATTTATAACTCATTACCATAAGAATAAGACTGAACCATAAATTCTGCAGGAAATTTAGAGACTAGCCAGCAGGAATTTCTTTTTTTTTAATGTATATACAGATTGAATTATGAAGCTGGTCTTACAATGTTATTTTTAAACTTGGTGGTCATGTTTATATTTTCTAATTTCAGCTTGTTTTGAGTATTTACTTTTTCCCCACCCTAAATTACAAATAGAATATTTCTTCTGATTTAAAGAAAAATGACTTCTTTAATAATGTATTGTACCTATGGCTTGCAACATTTATTAGGAGGGAAGTTCAGATCCATGTTTTCACATTTGGGTTTTTGGGGAGTTGAAAGCATACTTGGGGAGATTTGGTAACAAGACAAATCTATACAATGTGTCATCTTCCACAGTATCATGGTCAGCTGTAGCAGTTGCTGGAGATGGGACAAACATACTGTGAACTTTCCTTTCACTAATTATCCCACATTTCAATAGTCAAAGTTTAGGAGGCTTTCCTTTCATACTTTCAAGGTGACAAAACAATTGCTAAGGGTCAGAAGGGAATACATTCTGAAAACTTAAAAGAAAATAGATTTTCCCCCAGGCAACATCAAGTGCTTCTTAATGTTTATAACTTTTCAGCATCTGGTAATAAACAATCCTGGAGACGAGTGTTATATTGGCATTAATGTGTTGTTGCAATATCTAATGCCTTAAAAATAGGTTATTGTTTCTTTAGTTCTTTTCCAAAAAAGACAAATAGACAATATTTGTTATGTCTCAGAAAAATTAGAATGAGTTTTTCAATTTCACTGCTGTATTCTCAGGCCTGTAATTTTTTCTGCATATGCTTTTTTCAGTTGATAAATTATGTTTTCTCTCTCTCTTTATCTACAGACCTATATATAGCAAATGATGACTTTTCCCACTCATATATGAATAATTTCTTCCATACAAATGTAAATTTTAATGTATTTTTCAAAATCAGGCAGAGTGAACATGCATTAACCAGGAAGTTAATGCACAAAGGCAAGAGGCTTTTTCTTTCTTTCTCTTAAATTTCCAGTCATCTTTATATGTGTTCAAAGCTCAAGGCAAGGAGTTAAAAACAGACACTGAGCTCAACAGGTAATTAGTAGTAGGCAAGGTAAACTTGTCTGTTTTGAAGGGAATATTTTAATATAAAGACATCAAGAGGGCTTCCAGCTTGCTTTCAGAGCAGATTTTTACTAGACAGCAAATAAGCAGTCTTGAAGAATCTGCATTTCACAGAGCTGTTTCACCTTTCTTCAACACTGCTGTTATGATGTTTCAGGTGGATTTGAAAGAAGGGTGAGTGGTTGTTCACCTCTGCTTGCCCTCTTCATACTTTGGCCTCTGGGTGTTAAAGAGGGAGAGCTGTGCTAAATTATCCCTCTTCTGTGAAGCAATTGTTGTGCTTTTCCTATTCCTATCTTGTTTTTTGGGCCACATTCAGGTATGACCCCAGCAAAGAGGGCTCATTCCCAGGAGGGAACACCCTCCTTACTCCTCTCATGTTAAAGACATGTTGCTCCTTATTTTTGAGAATGCCAGCAAAGTTTTTAACCTATCCCTGCCGGTGTCTCCAATAACTTGTGCTTGTAACAGCAGTACTATGACCAGCAGGATTGGGTCAGTGATCAACCCCCCCATGCTCAGCACTAGAGAGGCTGCACTTCAAATCCTGAGAATAATACTGTACAATTTTTATTTGTATTTTCATTATGCACCACTGGCCTATATTGCTATTTACATTTTGTTAATAGAGTTACAAGATGCAGCAAAGTTACAAAGGTTTTTCATCTTGACAGAAGTTTTTGAATTGCAAGTTCATAGCCTTAACCTGAAGATCACCCATCTCCTTCAGATTTATTGTGTTGAGAAGTCTAATCTGAAGTCTAAGTTTTTAGTGCATATACAAAGAATTTTGTACATGAGTAATTTTCATATTAGTATTTGACAAGTAATAATACAAATCCTATTTTATAACATAAATAATACCCTTTGTAAATTAAAATTTAATTTAAAAATGCCATTTAGTTTCTGAAAATCAGATACATTCATGGGCACTGTAGAAAAGTAAAGACTGATGTGTAAAAAGTAGCATTGTGTAAGAGGATGAGAGGAATGTTTACATAGTATGGGTGGAAAAAAAACAGAGTTACCATATACAAAATCAAAAGAAAAATATTTCTCTGAACGGAGTATATGGTAGCTTGTTCTTTTCAATGGCATGCTTACCTAAATCTCTCCTTGTAAATACTTACATGATAATTGGTATGAAGGTTGTCATAGTTTTCCTTCAAAAACTATGTGCATGCTGCTGATTATTGCAATATATTTTAATTTATTGCAGTGCTAAAAGCAGTGTAGCTAGACTGTACTCTTGCTACACTGCTGAAGTAAGTACAAGAAAAGCAAAATCTATTAGTTACTATGTATCTATCAATTTTATAACCTAATTACACCTTTAATAGTTTTTAATGTGTTGGAGTAGAAAAAACTGTAATGAAAACTCTTGAGTTAATTTTAAATTGAGAGGACCCTATGAGAAGAAAATTTAGAGGGTGACAGTCAGTCTTTGTATCTGGGGAGAAAGTTTGGTGGGAAATGACAGGATCAGCTGGCATTTCACTAATTTGTGAGAACCCAGATGGAACAGCTATCTGCTGTTGTGTTCAGAAATCCTGTGGTGGAGAGAGGGAAGAAAAGGAACACCTAACACAAAACAAGTAAATTATTTTTCCTATAAGAATTCATACTGAAGTAGTTTCTGGGTATCTACCATTGCCTTCACAAAATGCAACTCATCTGCTTAATCTGAGTGTAAGAATTTTTGCAGAGTACAAAACAATTACATTTCTAGGAAATGGTTAATTTTCAATAATGAAACTTCTCTGCTCTGAATGGATTTATGGCTGAAGCTGGTCTCTTATCTCTGGTAGGGTTTTCTGTTTTGGTAGATGAATGAGAGAATTGTGTGGGTAATCACATGCAGGCAGACAATACTGAGGTTGTAAAGAAACACCAGGATAAAATGCAGATCTGTAGCATTTTAAGAAAGTCTTTATTTCCACCTGCCACACCTTTCAAAGCAGTAAGCTGTTTAGCAGCAGTAATGAATACAGGTTTTGGGTTCTTGGTACTGCTTCAAAAGTTTCCCAGGTTTTAAGTCCACATTTATATGCCCCAAACTCTAGAGCCCTGTGTAGGCAATACATCTTCTACAGGCCACATGTTAAAGTTATCGGAGTTATAAAACTGATGTGGGGCAGAACCAAGTGGTTTTTGTTTGTGCTGCAGTGAAGCATGTGAAGGTCTGTCATTTGGCTACCTATTGCAAATACCCTGGAGCTGCAATATTAGTGATGGACTAAGGTAGAACCATAGAATCATCAAAGAACAGTCTGGGTTGGAAGGGACCTTACCAATCATTGAGTGGCAACCCCATGCCATGGGCAGGAAACCTTCCACTAGACCAGGCTGCTCAAAACCTTGTCCAACCTGACCCTGAACACTTCTAGGGATGGGGTTACCACAACTCTTCTGGGCAACCTGTTCCAGTGCCTCACTATGCACAGGATTTCTTCCTTATATCTAATCTTAACCTGCCTTCCTTCAGTTAAAATCCATTCTGCCTTGCTCTACCACTACAGGCCCTTTTAAAAAGTCCCCCTCCAGCTCCTTGTAAGCCCCCTTTAGGTATGGGAATGCTACTGGAAGGTCTCCTGGAGCCTTTTCTTCTCAAGGCTGAGCAACCTTAGTCATCTTAGCCTGTCTTGATAGCAGAGGTGTTCCAGCCCTCTGATCATCTTCATGGCCCTCTCTGGATTTGCTCTGACAGGTTCATGTCCTTTTTATGCTGTGTTCCCCAGAGCTGAGTGCAGGGACTCCACATGAGGTCTCACAGGGCAGAATCACCTCCCTGGGCTGTTGGCCGCTATTTGTCTACAGTTGGCTTCCTGGCCTGCAAGTGCACATTGCCAGCTTGTGTTGAGCTTCTTGTCAACCAACACCCCCGGGTCTTTCTTATCAGGGCTGCATCAAGTAGCATTAGCTGTAGTTTGGGGGTGTGGAGGGGCTGCTTTCCACTAACATGTTTTTTTTCAGGTGGGTTTAGATTTAGGACTGAAGGAAGTGTTTGACAGCTCCACCATAGATTAGTTTGAATTGCCAAATCACACCTACAGATTTTTATTGGGTAGGAAGTCAAATCCTTGTTAATCTTAATGTCATTAGTAAAGAGTAATGCCCTAATTCCCTTGGGTATCCAACTCCATTAAGTGTACATGATCTTTAAATTGGCAGGCAGGTGAGGTGAATGCAAACTCTGGTGATTATCGCTTGCTTGGTGGACTCACCTTATTGCTCTTTCTTTCAAACATCAGGCTCTGTTTCTTTCATGATGTTTAATATTTTAAAAAGTGTCAGTTGCAACAATATGTGAAGGGAGCTGACAGGAATAAAGTGAAAATGCTATCCTTTTCTTTTTGTGACCCCATGGGTGTTTGCTGATATGGAGATTCAAGCTCTTTCTTTTGATGAGGCATAAAGCTGTGTAGAATAACACTACCTGGGAGTATCTGTTTTTTTAGGATTGTTTCAGGCTGATGTTTTCACCTACTGTGCACCTAATAATTGCGTTAAACAAAATCATGTTCCTTTCTTTCCTCTATAATTATTGTTTTCTTCTTTCCCAAGCCTGCATTTTTAATGTTTTGCCTGTTAGTTTGATATTTGCATCAAAAGTCTTAGGATTTTTGGTCATAGATGAACACAATACAAAGCAATAGATTCTTTCTGATTGATTTCTTCTGACATATTACATGTACTTAAATTTTGTTCACATGAATAGGATGACAAGTTTGCAAGGTTTTGGTGCAATCCTTTTTTTTGACAAGGTGAAAATCTGAACAGGGAAATTTTCCTGATTTGTAAATACAGTACTGATGAACACATATAAAGCCATAATAAATTTGAGAAATATCACATGAAAAAGAAGAACAAATGAAGAAGGATGAAACTCTTCATGAAAATCATTCCCTAAGATTTTTTTTTCCCATTCCAGTGTTTTTCATAGTGTCAAACTGGGTAAATTTCTTGATTTAGTGTTCTGTGAGGTTGCCAAAATAGAAATCAATTAAAAATAAGATGTTGAACAAACTTTCTGGGGGGGCAGAAATTTTAAAAGTTTTTTAAAGGAGAAAATTACTAACTTTATTTTCATTTTAGATTGAGATTGCAAGAAAGGGATTCAGATCATGCTCCTCCTCCAGAGTATCTCTGCAGCTAATGGGGGTTTGCATAGTGCAGATACTACACCTCCAGAGGAAGGTCCAATTGCAAGGAAACCTTGAGCTCTCAGGTGTCCCCTCTCAGTTCCTTTAGTAGGAGAATGAATGTCCTAAGAAAGGAAAAAAAAAATTCCTTGCTAAATAGTATTTTCATATTAGACCAAACTGAGAAAGTTTTTGGGTTTTATATTCATTTATTGAATAATAATGTTTAAAGTCTTTATTTTGATTGAAACATGAAGTAAAATTGTTGAAATAGAAATTCTCTAAAATAAAAAGAAGGATTTTTATCCTGATATAAACATTTTGACAGGTTGGGAGGATATTAATGTTTTAGTGAATTGAGGTTTTAATGATGCTATCCTTACCACATTTGTCCCAAATAACTCAGAAGGTATAGCCTTGTAAAGTATGTACCTCTTACTATTTCTAGAACTGATTTTATTAGTTGTGTGTTAGTTTAACTATTTCTGCAATGAATACAAAGTGGATGAACAAATTTACTTTTCTTTTTCACCCATTCTTCAATACTTGTTATTTAGATAAGAAAATCCTCACAATTTACTACATTCCAATAATAATGAATATATATTTTAAATGTTCTGGAATGAAAATAGCAAGACTATTTTTGTTTTACTAAAACACATTAGTTCAGTAAAAATGGTTGAATAGCTGTTATTTCTCTTGAAACCATAAACTTTATCAAATTTTCATTCACTAGTTGTTTCTTGTCTTCTTGGTGCCAAGTTATGAGAAAAAAAAATCCCCACAGTGGTTATATAATTTTAATTCTGGTGAAAGAATGATTAAGTCAGAAAATAAGCTATTTGAGTTGCTAAAAAACTTCTGCAGGGCAGAATTTCAGGTAGCAGGGCACCTAGATTTTCTGTTTCAAGTTACTGGGCACTTGAATAGGTATAAAAAAATTACATTTTTAAACTTGTGGCCTAAGGAGATTCTTTAGTCACTTACAGCACTGTATGAGAAGTTAAATTCCCTGATGGTTTTTCAAATTTTTCACTAAGAGGATTTTGAGGCTTAATCTCTCATTACTGAACTTTTGTGCTTCTAGCTAACATCGGTGAAGTTGTACATGAGAATAAATCAGTGAAGCAAAGGAGTATTTTGAAGTGGTTCACTTTTCTGCATAAATTATCTTGTTCAGATATATATGGTATGCTGCTGCAATGCTTGGGGTCCTCTCACTTGTGTGTTCAGCCAAGAAAAGATGAGCAAACCTGTAATGGGAAAATCATATAGAAGAATGGAAGTTTGTGAGGTGCAAATAAGATGAATTGTTGAAATATAGGGAGCTAGAGAAAGGGTCCTGAGGAAGAAATGAAGCAAACGTCACTGTGAGACTAAAAGTAAGGAAATCATCATGAGGAGCAGAAGGGTCTCTTGGATTTGCAGCACTGTGAAAAGCTGTGCTCAAGCAAGAGAAGGTAAAGACCTTCCTAGGATTCTGTGTTGATATGAACTTGGATACTCAGAAGGGTATTTTTTTCTTTAGACTTGACATAATTCCCAGATCACCCAAACCACACAGGTACAGTCAACTTCTGTGATGGACAATGAAGCAGGCTGCTTAGGGTGCTGGCATTTCTCACACCTACAATGAACCCCTGTCTCAGTGCTCAAAGATTACTGAGGCAGCAATGCTTGTTATTCCACCAACACAACCCTACCTTTCCTTGAGCCCCAGGCCAAAGTGAATTGAAATTGGTGCTGGAACAGCTGTTTTGCACGTTGTGTGAAACAGTTCTACCAGTAATAATTGTATGGAAAGCATTATCCTTCAGGAGCAGTAACTGGTCCCTACCAGTTGTGACCAAGAAGTTGTTGAAAATTCAGTCTGAGTGACATCTTTTAAAAGTGTATTTTGTATCCTCCTATTTAGGGACCAGGTTTTGGGTTAGACGCTTCCTTTTTGCTGTTAGTCAATAGAACATATTTTAGCTCAAGATTTCAACTTATATAAACCTGCAGTTATTCTTACAGCACTTTATTTGAGAGTTGAATTCTCAACACAAAGTAGTAGTAGTAATAATAATAATAATAATAACCTAACAACCAGGAATTGCTTGCTAATGTAGTGGTGTCCAGGAATGCTCAAATCCAGTAATTTCGGTATTGTGTGTGCTCACGTAGCGCTTAGATTTCTTTCCTTACCCATCTAAATAAGAGAAGCCAGCAGATCTTCAGGACATTAACCTGGTAGTTGGATTTGGAACAGGGCTATTTTGATCCTGGAGGTCTCTCCAAGTGTTTCAGCCACTGCTCTTCTAAGGTCTGCATACCTCAGAAAGGCTGACTCAAGCCTTGCCCTTGCATTAATGTAGTTGTACATTGTCCAAGTGTTCTTATAGTGACCACTGTGTACTCAGAGACTAGGCACACATTTGCAAGGTGGAGCTCTTTGGCTACTTCTTGCCAAAAAAAATATTGTCCTGGAATGAGTCACCTCTAAGAAGGTTTCTTATTGTCTACGAGACAAAAATAACTGTATTTGAAGAAGGAACTCAGATGTGATTTGATTCATCTGACCTGACATTCAAGCAGGTGTTTACAAAGCACATGGTTGATCAGAGTATTACTCAGCTGTGAAAAAATAGGTACTCCATATTTGTCCCATTTCTTTGTAAATTTTCAGCCAAAAATGGATTTATTTTTGAATTAATGTGTACCATGCTTTGTTTGAAATTCGTTTTTTGTTTTGCAGATCACACTCTTCTACAAACTGTTTTGCTCAAATCAATATTTGCTACATTTATTCTCCAGGGTGTGAGGTGATCCTATGATATCCTCACATATTGAAAGAGCTGCTGACATTCATGTCTGTTTACAATACTGAGTATTTTGCAGCACTGAACTCTGATTACCCTTTTACTGTCTTTGATCTCTGCATCTGGGTCTGTCAGCTTGAGAAATCTCTCATTTTTCAGCATTATTCTTTTCAGCTTTTGTACAGTTGTTTAGTGAAAGTTTAAAATGTGCATGTAAAGGATTAGTCTCTGCCATGCATTGAGTCCCCTTCACAGCAATCAGTAGAGTTGCCTACACTGTTCCTTTGTGTGAACTCCCTTTTGCCAAAGGACAACTGAGGAATAATAAGTTGTCCCCTATTCCCCTTTTGCCATACAGGTGTTCATTGATTGCAGTGAAGATAGGCGTATGCAAAGTAACATGCAACATGTGTTGTAACAGAGCGTTCAGAATAAATTTATGCTAGTTGAAATGAACTTTGAATTCAGACACAGTGTGTGCATATAAGGAAAAAAAGGACTTGCTTGAAATATAATTACTTGTCTTAAGTTACAGACTTCCCAAGTCCTGTGTTTAGTGTTTAAGGCTACATATATCTATAAAATATACAAGAGAATTAATCAATAAACTGATACATGGAGTCTCTCTTTTATTTTAAAATAAAACCTCAAGACCCTTAGACTTTGAACTCCCTACCTGCCTTTCCCAAAGTGAGCCTTGTTGTATGTGAAGTCTTGTAGTATGTCATTGTCAGGTAGGAAAAACACTATTTTAGGGATTTGCTAAAAGGCTAGACAAGGGAAACGTGACACACTGGTGAGCAGGGTGGGTGATTTAGTTACAGGAGCTATGGGTAAAGCTGATAGACTCTGTGTCTTCTGTGACTTACTCTTCACCAGAAAAGTCTTTCAGGCCTCAAACTCAGTGAGAACTTTGGAGGAAGAGAATGCCCAGCGTAGGATGAGGGCAGGACCAGACTGGCTGCATTTAAGGCCGCTTACAGACCTGACTGATGTACTTGCAGGGCCACTTTTTATCTACTTTGACAGTCAGTGAGACCAGAGTATGTTCCCAAAATGTGGGAAAGGCAGATGTTGCACTCGTATCTGTAAATGGCAAACAGGACAATCTGGGGAATTACAGAGCTTCAGCCTCTCTGTGACCCCTATGGGTGTTTTAGAAAAGGTCTTAGACCACATTTTGGGCACAGAGAGAAGGTGACTGGGAGCCGTCAGTATTAATTTGCCAAGAATAAATCATGTCTGACAGACCTGACTGCCTTTTATTGGTAAAATTTGCTGCATTGCTGGACTAGAGAAGAACAGTGAATGGCATTTACAACTTAAGCAAAGCTTTCAGAACCATCTGCCATTGTATTCTTCAGTCCAAGTTAGGACTTTCCAGACTGTCAAATAGGTGAAAAGATGGTCAGGCTAAAGTTCAATGGTTGTGCTCTACGTGGAGGTCAGTTGCAAGTGCACTGCTGCAGGGATCTGTCCTGGGTCCTGCCCTTTTCAATAACTTTGTCAATGTCCAGCCAGCTTGAAGGAGGAGATGGAAGGCAGCACCAACAAACTGAAGTCCTCAGTATGTCCAGAAGGGTGTAGCTAAGGCAGGAGGATTCCTGAAATCCAACAAGGCCTTATGTGAAGGCCTGCAGTCGGGCATGGTCAAATTGGTCAGTGCTGTGGCACGCTGAGAAAGAGTGGCTTATTCAGCCTGGGGCAGAGATTGCTTCAGGGGACCTAACCACAGGAACATGGTGCCTGCAGGGAGGGAACTAAGGAGTCTGAGCCAGTCTCTGAGGCAGCGGCCACAAAAATGGCAAAAGTGTACACTTTTACAGGAGTGTATCCTATGTCTTTCTCAGGGGGACACTTGGGCAGTGGGACAGGACATGCCCATAGAGATTGTGCAGTGTCATTCTTGCAGGGTTTCAAGATGTAATATGGTAAAGCCCTGAGAGACCTGGTTGTACCTCAGAGCTGACTCTCATATGAACAGGAGGCTGGACTGTAAACCTTCTGATGTCCCTTCCAACCTGAGTGATTCCATGAATGATCAGAAATAAAATTGTATTTAGCTTTCACAGAATATAAGGTAATATATCAATTTTTGTGTGTTCAGACAAGATTTTTAAATTGGGAAGTGAGGGATTCAACTGTCTTAATCTGTAAAGTGTGTTCTTTCCATAGTTTGAGCATCAGTATTAATAAGTACTGGGTATGCAGAGACAGAATAGATGAAAAGAGGGAGATTTATCTTCTTGAATTGGTGGTGTCTTCATTTCAATCATAAGAAAGTACTTTACTTAAGAGTTGAAGCCCATACACTTCAATTTCTTGGAGATAAACTGATTCCAGTGTGATTATTTACTGGATGTATTCCATTGAGTATAGTGTTTAGTGTTCCTCTGACTGATTGTTCTGACAGAAATTCCTTATGTACTCATATAAAAATAAAAAAGGAGGCAGAGAGCTTGAGTTAGCAGCCTTCCAAAAAACAAAATCATAAATCCACTAGTGGGTTGCTTTTCTTCCCTTAAGCCTGACATTATTTTCTTCGGAGTGAATTAATATCTTTTGAAGGGTGAAGAAAAAAAATTGCATTTGTGTTTTGCAAATACAAGAATCTGTGAACTAGAATAAATTGCCAGCTATTGGCTTGATTCTAGAACTTGAATTCAAGCACATGGTTGGTTAGTCATACAAGCATTCCTCAAGTAAGTCAGCACCCTATTCTCAGGTGTTAGGTTTGGCTATGATGTGATGAACAATTTAAGATATTTTGAGTTGATTTGAATATTATAGTTGTAATTATACCTAGGCTTGGCTCCTTGAGAGTTTTGAAAGCACAGACTGTTTTTTTGTATAGGAAAGGCACATGCTACCAAAATATATGGCAATTATATGGAGTATATAAGGTATCATGATGAACATTCCTCTTCTCCCTCATCTCCATTAAAACAGACAAAATTTTAAAAGACCAAGGACCTAATCTGATGTATTTGTTACTGCCTTAGATCTGCCCACAGCTGTCCCTTGAGGCATGCAGAAAGATTTGATAAGCAAACGTTGCCAGATGGCTAATACTGGAAGGGAGCATTTTCCTACAAACATTGCAAAGTACAGAAATGCTGAGGCGTAGCAGTGTTCTACAGGCGTGGGACTCTGTGCTTCTAGGGATGTGCTCACATATCTCATCTCCTGGAGTGGGGTCAGAGGCTCAATCAGCTTTTCAAGTGGCACAGCTGACATTTGTGGTCTTGACTGAATTAGAAAATTAATACACTCTAGGGAATTAAGGTGCTTCTGATGTGCAGGTTCCTCAATATCCTACAGGTAAGCGAGGGTATGGACATGGAGAAAGGGCTTAAAAAGGAAAGGGAACTCTGGAAAGGCTGTTAGCCTTGCTTTGACACTGTGCTGGACACTCTGTGAGTGAGGACAGGAGCTTGTAAGTGACAGCTGGTGGGTGTTAGAGCAGCATGTTCTGCCTCCACTGTCCCTATCCCTGCCCTTGTGTACAGCTGATGCAGCCAAGCAAGAGTCTGTTGAGTACAAGAAGTGGTCTTTTGTGCATTAGTTGTTGTGGATGTGTCATCAAAATAAACTTTTTGCTTACTGGGTAAGCTCTCCAGGTATTGAAGCAGCCTCTAGAGAGGAATATCACATCTTGTGACATAGTTGTGCCCAGAAAAGCCTTTAAATCTTCTTCTATACAGAAGAATGGGGACAAAATAAATTCAGATCATTATAGTGTATTTGTAATTTCTTCTTTTAGAAACTGTGTTTGAGAATGAATAAACTAAAAAGAATGGGATTAGATATATGAAAAATCGCTATATATTATTAGTTTTCCCTGTCCTATAATATAATTTCTATTAGATTTTAGACATTTGTGAAGAAATGAGCCTGATTTTGAAATGTAAGGATCCAGTCCTTAGTTGTAACTTCAGAGTATGAGCCATCAAGTCTAGAAGTGTATGCAACTAGTGCATCCATCTATGCTTGACCTCCCCAGGGTCTCACATCATGTTCAGCATGGATTCTGACAAAGTGGAGGGAATATAAGGATTCCTACAAATTTTCAGGTCTGTGGTTCTTGGGAGAACTCTAGCCAACCTATAGTATAATATTGTTGTCTGTGGTGGTGTTAGCATCCCTTCTAAATCTGCAAACTTCTACGATATTCTGCTCTTTTCGCTTCATAGTTGTTTAAAATTCAATACTCAACTACAGAATTGCTATAGACAACATCATACAACTCTTAGTCAGGTGAATGCATTCAGTGGTCGTGAAGATTTCCAACCTTAATGATTCTGTGATTCTATTATTCTAAGTTTTACATCATTTTCTGAGCATGAGAGGTCACAGTGAAAACTGAGCTGTTGTATACCAGTTGTTGGCGAACACTTCTTTGTGTAATAGATTTTCTAACCTTGAGAAGTTGGAAATAAAGTAAAACATCAAAACAAAGCAATAACTTTGGATGGTTGTGTTACTGGAAAGCATCCCCTAATTGCTTCCTAAAACACTTAATCATGAAATTCTTACCAGACTTTATGGAAGCAACAGACCATAGATCTGCTGAAAAACAAAACCTCAGTAAATTGCAGAGGAATTTTATTGTTGTAACCTATGGAGCATCTCTTCCCTTACTGTTCATCAGGATGAACTTCTTAAGAAGTCTAAAGTTTGTTTTCTTCAAGGTATGAAAATGATTAAATTAGACATTTACAGGACACAAGTATTTTTCATCACCTTTGAACAGCAGCACATTTGTATCTGTAAATAGATGTTGTCGGAAGATATCGTGTTGCAAGGGAGTTTTACTTGTTGATTGTGAATCACACCTGAAATGAGTGAGTAATCACTGATAATTTGACAGGCAAGCATCATTAAGTTAGAGAAAAACGTGTCTAAATTTACTGCAATATTAAAATGTTTGTAAAACCAAATTCAAAACATATTCCCCTAAACGCTAAAAAGACTTTTCTGCTACACTTGCAAAAGCAATGAACGTGAACATCTTTATTCACATGAAAACCTTTCTCTTATAATATGAAGCAAAATCCAAAATTAGTAGTCTATTAAGACCACATGCCATGTTTCAAATTTTAGCAGTTATTCCTGTAGTCTTTCCTTAAAGGAATAAAAATAGGATAAAAATACCAGCCTAGAACATTATTTTGCACTGTTTGACTTTTGAAGGCAAAGGAAAATATACTGTAAGAGTACCTACAGAGCTACCAATTAGTGCCTGGTAAAGCACTGCATAGTGGAAATTACTTGCAGGATGAGGGAGCCAAATACTGGTACAGATCATATTGATAAATAATGTACCTCAGCGGTTTCCTGTGGTGTTTAATCTTAGCTGTTTCAAAATGTTTTCCATAACTGTATGAATAAACCACTTATTACATGCAGTAAAGAGTATTTCATTATTTTCTTCCCTTCATTTTTTTATGGTGGATCATGTAACACAACTCACCTGTAGAAGAGAAGAAATGGAAAGCTACACATGCATGGCAATCACTCTTCCCTAAAAGGTGGAAGGATATGATTAAGTGGTACAAGTTTAAACATCATAAGTCTCTTACAGGAAAGAACCAGTGAGATTTCTATGTACCTCCATACAGAATATGCTTCTGTGTTTCAAAGGGAGCCTCAGCTGAGGCCACAGAGCCCCACAGACCTCCTCTAAATTCTTGAAGAGTATTCACCAGCATCAGAAGTGTTTCAGGTAGAATATTTCTAAAAAAGGCAGTCAGGCACTTGCAAAAGATTGTTTAAATGAAAATTACAGAGTCATAGAAACATGAGATGGCTTGGGTTGGAAGGGACCTTAAAGATCATCTAGTTCAAACCCCCCTGGACAGGGACACCATTCACTAGAACAGATTAGAACCCCATCCTTGAACACTGCCAGGGATGGGGCATCCACAACTTCTCTTGGAAACCTTTTCCAGTGCCTCACCACCCTCACAGTAAAGAATTTCTTCCTAATATCCTCATCTAAGCCTACTCTCTTTTAATTTGAATCCATTCCCCTCTGTCATCTTACTACGTATTATTGAAAATAGCCTTTCTCCATCTTTCTTGTAGGTGGTGCATTACAAGCCACATTCAATTTATTTTTCTTTAATGATTTTTATATTTTTAGGAGAAACAAAGTAATGATTTTTTCTTTTCTCTTTTCTTTTTTCTTTTTTTTTTTTTTTGCATTGGAAGATTCTATTTTTAGTGATTTACAAGGTTAGCAAGTTTAAACATAGAAGTGAAACTATCAGTGGTGAGTGCCTCACGATATCTCTGGTTTGCTCAGTGATATTTTTTTTAAACTTGATGGATGTATTTTGAAGGGAAGCAGAAGACATGCAATTCTGAGAAATTTCAAATTATATGTACTTTTGCAGATCTTTGAGGATCTGTAGCTGAATGTGAGTCATCTTATATCTGAAATGGTGTCATGTTTTAACCCACCAGGTGGCTAAACACCACACAGCTGCTCTCTAACTCACCACCACAGTGGGATGAGTGAAAAATTTGTAGGAAACAAAAAATAAAACTCTTGAGCTCAGATAGTGACAATTTAATAAGACAGAAGTGCTTCTTGTGCACCCCCAGCCTACTCACTGGTGGGGTGGGTTGGGAGGCAGAAGAGGCCTTGACTTTATGTAAACACTTCTTAGCAACAACTGAAGCATCAGTGGTTATCAACATTATTCTCATCCTAAATCCAAAACACAGCATTGTACCATCTACTAGTAAAAAAAAACCAAAACCAAACCAAAACTCCCTTCTACTGAAACCATGACAATACCCACCCCTAATTCTATACCATTTCCATCATGGCCAGGTCCCAATATTTCCAACAAATTATCTTCCGTGTTTTTGATATATTCATACAGATATGATTCCCTTAGTCTATCAGCCATTCCTCTAACATATCCACTGAGATAATTTAGTCCATGACTTTGAGCTGTATCCATCATAGCAGTCCTTCAGGGCAGGAAGTTGTTTGTGGTGTTGGATTGCTGCATGCTAAAGCCAGTTCTGGTTCCATCATTTCTGTGCTTGTCCAGGTCATTGCTGAGCTCTGCCCAGATTCATCAAAATTATTTCTTCACTAACCTGGGCAGTTATTCCTGTCATGTCATTGATGTGAACATATAGGAACTGTTGTAGTGAGGACATACAGTATTATATAGCAGTTAACACAATGTAATTCAAATCACCGGCTATTACCTGAAATCACATCTCACTGAGACACGGATCAGACTTCCCCATCCTTCCTCCTTACCTAACCAAGTGCACCCAGGTCCCTGAGAAAAGCCATCTCACAAATGTGTTTGCCATTGCCTGAAGCAGGGGCAACCTAGGCTGCCTTCTGCAGCTTATATTTTATGTGCAGTACTGTAATTTTATCCTCTTCCATAGTATGTTAAATTTTTTATTCGGCAAGGCCACTCAATTGACAGATTCCTTAGACTTAACTAACCAGGTGGCTTTTTCTTAATGTCTACCACAGTATTTGAAGGTCCCACCACCCATTTCTCTCAGGGTAGTCTTTAAAGTCCATTGTATGATTTGATTTCCCCAGAGAGTGGTACATGATGGGGGATGTGATGCTCAATGCTATGCTCTTTGCACAACATGTGTATGAGGTTGTTTTGGAATTGAGTGCTCTTGTCTGAATCAATTCTTTTTTGGGATGCCATGTCACTCTAAAACTTGTTTTTCAAGGCCCAGTATAATGTTCTTGGTGGTGGTGTGGGACAAGGGATATGTTTTCAGCTATCTGGTGATTTCTTCCATCTTTGTAAGCATTTGCTGCTTGTCTAGGAGGGTTTGAGGAAGTGTGATATAGTCAATCTGCCAGACCTCCCCATATTTATATTTCAGCCATCCTCATCCATACCAGAGAGGTTTTGAGTGTTTGGCCTGCTTGATTGCAGCACATTTCATATTGATAAATAGCCTGCATAATCGTGTCAATGGTTCAGTCCAACCCATCTATGTGTTGCAAGTTTTCCTTGATGGCCTGAGGTGTCATGAGCTTATTGGGCTCTAAATAATTCACCCCTTCTGTTGGCAGCTCAGATTCAAATGGGCCACTTCAATTGTAGGAGCCTGACCCACCTACTGATCTGGTTTTACATTTTTGAGTGGCCCAGCTTTTGGGTACAGGAGCATCTATCTACATGACATACTTTTACAGCCAGCCAGAAGTATTTTGCCATAATTCAGCAATACAGATGGGTTTACCTCTGTGCTGTTGGTTGCTCTGTTTCCATTGTTGTAACCACCCTCACAGAGCATTTGTCAGTATCCATGACTCATTATAAAGTATTGGCCATTTTTCTCATTCAGCAATGTCTAAAGCCAGCTTGATGGCTTTCAGCTCTACAAACTGACTCAATTCACCTTGTTCTTCAACAGTTTCTGCTACTTGTCATGTGTACTCCACATAACAGCTTTCTACTTTTGTTGTTTTTCCTACAGTATGACATGACCCATCAGTGATTAGGGCATATTTCTTTTTATTTTATGATAGTTCATTATACAGTGGGGCCCCTTCCAGTGCAGTCTCCAAAATCCCACAATGCTTAGAAAGCTTGTGTTGCCTTTTTGCTTGTTAGTTGAGGTATTGCTGTTATCTTGCTAATTTCACCCATTGGGATCTGACAAACTCCATCATGCCATTGTATTCCTAAAACCTGAATTGTGCAAGTCTGTTGACCTTACTTTGTTTTATGGCCAAACTGGCTTTGAGAAAGATTTAGGCTATTGTCTTCCCCTTCTCAAAAACTTATTTCAATGTGTTGCCCCACACAATAATGACATCCATGTATTGCATGTATTTCAGAGCTTTCACCCTGTTCCAGTAACTCTGGATTAGTTCATGGCAAATGATAGGGCTGTGTTTCCACCCCTGGAACAGTCAATTACAGGTGCACTGCACACCATCCAAATGAAAGCAAATTGTGTCTTGCATTCCAATACCAAAGGCATCAAGAAAAATGTGTTAGCCTGCTTGGCTTCCTTAACCTCTAATTCCAGGTTACTGGCACCATTATCCCAACATCACAGCAGCCAGGTGACAATGTGCTCACCTGGACAACACTGCAATTCTTTCATATAACTCAAAGCTCACACAGGAGTAGGGGTTGTGTAGTTACTGGCCTATGAGTTCTACCTCTTCCTTTGTCTGCCTGTCTTCCTCCTCCTGTTCTTGTGATGTCCCAACATGGGAGTAGCATGGGGTGGGTTTTTCCGTGCTTTTTTTTTTTTTAATGATTTTAATAATAGTAAGTACCTACCCTCATGTGTGGAAATGAAAGAGCAATTAATGACTGATATGATTTCCCTGCTAAGAAAACACCGAATTGTGATTTTATAGGTAAGTTCCCTTTTTGAATACTCTCACTTTCAAATATTTGTTGTTTGAAATTTTAGCTTATTCTGATGTCATGATTTCCAGTGCTAATTCTATGTAAGCTGGGCTGATCTTTAAGATCTGGGCTGATCTTAGTATTATCCTGTAGAATGGTCACAAATGCATAGTGCAGATTGAGTAAGCATAAAACCAGATCTCCCTCTAGAGACAGTTTTAGTTTGTATTTTCTTTAAGTTTAGGCAAAACAACATAAAGCTTGGAGAAAATCTAACTTCTTTTGCTAAGAAGAATTCTACACCAGTGATGGCAAGCCTGGAGATAAGCGATTTCCAAGTGGGTTCTACTTCCATGTAAGGATCGGTCATGAAAATTTTGTTTTACCCAGTTGCTCCTTTCTTCCTTCTGGTGTATTTTTTAATTTTTTTTTCTTTTGCTGTTTTCTCCTGAATGTTAAAGTTGACTTAGAAGTCTGAATATTCAATACTATGTGAATGTGGAGGTCCAAAACAAGCAGACTATGGCATGTTTGCAAAAGCATGCTGGTTGCAGTAGCTGGCTTTGCCAGTTACAAAATGCCCATCAAAACAAACACCTTAATTAAAATTCCTCTGTATTTGTTTGCTGTATATATTAAAGAATGTGATTTTTTTTAAATGCTTGACTATTTTGGAATGCAGCTATGGAAAAACGAAAAAAAGGTACGTATCCAGCAAACATAGAAATGAAACACCGATCCAGGAACAAAGTGTAAGCAAAGTTATCTCAAAGAAGAAGCTGCACTCAGATTCCAACCCCCCCCCCAACAAAACAGCTGATATGTGAGCTTTTGCTAAGCTGAAGTAGCTTAGCATCAGAGTGTCTTCTCTGAATATATTGTAATAATGAGAAGGCTTATATAGTACCATAAATATTATTTCATTACCTTGGCAGTTTCACTGCTAAAATGGGTAACTCTGAAATCTATATAATGTTTGTTCGGTGTTACTAATAATAGTTTAACAATTTTTTACATAGAGGAAGAAACAGTGTTTCTATAAATAAACAGAACTAAGGTGTTTAAAGTTTCTCTCTCATTGTTGGTAATGAATTCAGAGATCATTTCCACTTTTGAATAACTGGGAGTGCACCTATATCAGCATTTTAGTGGATCTCAAGTCTCTCTCTGTTCTGCAGATCTGTTCTTATTACAGGGGGCTATGTGCTACTGTAGGTATTAGTGGACTTCTTCCATATTAGCACATCTTTATCTGTGCAGGATAGATGAGAAAGAGGATAACAGGTGAAGACAAGCAATGGGAATGCTAAACAGGAGCTGACTTCCATTTTTGTAGTTCTGTATTCCTTTTAAATTTATGTTTATTTTTCCTAGAAAGTGCATGGTTTTATTTTGTTTTGTTCTTGTTTTGCTTTTTGATTTTTTGTTATTTTTGTTGTTGCTGTTGTTGTTTTTAAAGGGTAAAAGTCCTACTTGAGAGCCTTTTACTATATTTAGAACTAATGACCATTTGACCGTTCCCTTAGGTACTGGGAAAGGGATGGAGGAGAAAAAGTTAGTTGAGATGGACTGCTGGTTTAAAGTGTTTTTTCTTAAGACAAAATGTACTAGAAGAAAGTAGCAAAAATAGAAAAAGCCATTCTTGTCTCAGGTGCTGGAAAGACGTAGGCAGAACACATGGTCTCATCAGCTGCTCTGTGATGTGGTGAACCTGTAGCAGGATTGGGCTGCTGGACTATTATTGAGTTACCTCATTTGTCACAAGTTCACAGAAGTGTTGTCTTGTAAAAGATGATGGCCTTGCATGTCAAAATGAGACCCTCAGATAGGGGAGAAATAGGCAGCGCTACAAACCAGGTATCTCCCAGGACTTGCTCAAGATTTGGCCCAAAGTCATGGATGTGGTAGTAAATCCCACTTTCTCTGCCAAGTCTTACTGGGATAGCGCTCAAAAACTAGGAGATTGTTCACTGTCCTAGTGGGTCTGTGGCTCTAGAAAATGATGAAAGGGGTAGTGAAGAGTGTTCATCCTTTTAGTTTAGTTGCTTCCATAGTTTTCCTTCTCATGTAGTCTTCTTCCACCTCTCCTCTGACCCCCAAACCAGTGATAAATTAGTCAAAAACAAGATACAATTTATTTTATTCTTTTGGCTCCTTTATTGTTGTTCCTTTACTCACCTGTCACAATTTTTATTCTTTCTGTCAAAGGTATTAAATTTTTTTTCAGATTAGATCTGCTGTCCTGCTTCACTTTTTGTGCCTTAATCCAGTAACATCAGGATTCTGGGATGCATTATGAGCCTTCACACAATTTTTCAGAGTGCAATCTGAATAATACATACTCTTGTATAATATGGTGATGCTTATATTAACTAGGTGTAGCAGGACACTTTATTAATCAAGAAATTGGACAACTTAGGCTTCACTTAATTAGTGTAGCTGCGGCCTAACAGAGGCTGCAGAGGACTGTAAAGGCCTGTAATTGTGACACAGCTGAAAGTAGTCCTCTGTTTTTGTAAATTGTACCAATTATAGAATGTTTTACAGACAAGTTAGAGTAATGTAGCCAATTAGGTGGAATCTTCTTCACAAAATAATGTGATCTATGTTATCATATTTAAGGCAGATGCACAACAGAATAAACACACCTCTCCATTTTCACTGCATCAGTGAAGGCGTCTTTATTTCTAAAACAGATCCTCGTTAAGTACCCTGCTTCGATTAACTAGGTGTCTTGTAAAGTTGTAGTGGTCAGTCCTTTGAAATAGTGTTTTTAACTCTAAGGATGTGAATATCTCAGCTGGAATAGCCAGGTCACCTAGTTACAGATATTTAACAAGGGATATGCTATGGCTTTCTGGGCAAGAAAGATGAACCCTGAACGCGGAGGATTTCTGAATTATCCTTGAATTCATAAAAAGCCCAATAAAATGATATTCCAGAATGACATATTCATAGTGAGGCACTTAGAATCTCAAAGCTATTTGGTATAATAATTTCTTTCCAAGTTCTGGTCTGTCAATTGCTCTTACTCCTGCCTCTCTCCTCAGGGAAAGGTCAGCCATCAGTATTGACATGACTTGAACATGGCACTGCATTCCCGAACCTCATCTTTTTTCCCCTACTTGCTCTTTCCCACTCCTCTTCTGCTCTCCTGTCCCACTGTGTTCTTTCTGTTACTTTATTTCATATGATATAATGAAGAATGGACTCTGGAAAGAAAGCTCTGGGCAAGAAAGCCTCTTTTTAAAAAAACATGTGCATAAAGTAAAAATAACAAAAACTGTCAAAAGGAAGATGTTAGTGTGAATATATTTATTTTATCTTAGGTGGAAAAGCTTAACTTAGCTCCAGGACTTCAGTACTACAATAGACGGTAATTTCTATATGAGTAGAACATCCATTTCTCATTTGAAATATGGGACAATCTGAACCCTGGGTTGTCAGCTGCTTTTACAAGTTTCAGGGAGGAAAAAAAAAAAAAAAAAGGAGCAAAGATAGACCAGTTATTTTTGAACCATTTATCAGTTGATAATCCAAGTCCCTTTCAGGAATGGGGTTAAATCATATCTGCAGTATAAATGAATACAGTCAAAATTGCAACAGCTTCTGGATGGTGCCAATACAGTGTGGCTTAGAAACTTTAACTTAGAACTATGTTGCTAGAGGTAAGGGGAGTAGTGGAGTCATTTCACAAGTAAGGAGAGACAGCATGGGAAAGGGAAGAGACTTTTCAGCAGGTACTGTGGTAGCTCGTGTAAGTTTTTGACTTCCTACTATTTGGGGCTGGGTTCCCCTGGCCTACATGGTGCTGTGCAGCCGCAGTGCCCAGCTGTATCCAGCCAGCCAGTGCCGAGCTGTGCACACACCACGGGTGGTCGCCTACATCCACCGGGGTGGGAGAGTGGCTCACATGATTGAAATCAGGAGCTGGTCTGTGGGCTGGTTCTTCTGTTTAGAGACCGGCTGGGAGGAGAGGAGATGCTACGGAGATGTGATTCATTCCTGATAATGAGTGGGTGAAACTCAGGCAGGCAGAAAAGCTGTGATTCGATGAACCTCCTGTACAAAGAGAGGATAGGAAGAGAGCAACCAGCAAGGGCGCTTTGAGAATGAGCTAACATGTACCATTTAAATAACTATACCATTGTGTCCCCTTTAAATTAGTTTTTCGGAGGCAATCATAGCTCTTTATAACACCCAAATGTTACAATAAATATGTGTTCCTTAGTGCATTAAGACATTTCTCCCTATAATTTCCTTGATTTGTTGGATAATGGATTTATTCAAACATCATAAGAAAAATTACAGACTAAAAGAAATAAATCACCTAATTAAAAAGTATGAAGAAACATTTTTCAAAATTTGATCAGAATTATATTTTCTCTGCTGCCGTAAAGTTTACAATTGTAAACCTGCAGAGGGAAGAAATAAGCAGAGAAAAATTATACAGCATGCTGCCAACTTCATAGGTCCTGGGTGGGATGAATCAGATGGAGAAATTAAACCCAGAACTAAAGGTCCATTCAGCAGCTTAGAAGAAAAAATGCTGATGAAGGAACAGAAGAAATAGGCATAATAAATAAATAAATAATAAAAATTTAAACACCTGAACTTGTTTACTTGCATTTCTCCCACCCGGACACTTTTTATCTGTAGCTTTTCTTTTGAAGCACTGTAGTGGTTTTGGATACTAAGTCTCTCTGAATTTCATATGCAGAAGCAATAGACTATGCATGCAGAGTTTTATGGATATTTCAGGGGGTTGGCAGTGACCAAAGAGCCGTGCTTATGAATTTCAGTGCAGCATCAAACTGCCAGAGGGTGTACTCTCTAGGGCAGAGATTATTAGCCCTTCATTTGTGCTTAGCTGAGCCTATTTTAGATGTTATCCCTGGGCAGACAAGGGCTCTGTTCTGTGCGTGCAAGGCCCTGGTTGACAGGGCGCTGACACTGTGGCACCGCTGCATGATTACCCTCTTGTGCTGCCAGATTCCAAAGAGTGCTGATAAGAGCCAAGCATGGACTTCATTTCCTGGACTTGGGAGGGAGATGTGGGTCAAAAGAGCTTTGTCTTGGCATTTTCACTCGCTGTTTTTCTAGCCCTCACCTTATAACACTATATATATATGTTCTTTCGCAGTGATGTAAATTAATTTGCTGCTAACCAGGTTGTCATTTCAAGATTACAAATTCAAGATTACAAATTAGGACAGTAATTTAAGAGATAGCTCTATAGAACTCATATCTGGAAATCAAGATTAATTTTAACATGTCCATGCATAATACTAGTTTATATTTGGACAAAATCTGTCAGCATTTCTTAAAGAACTAAGTACCTATAAAGTAATTACTCATTTGCTCGCTTCTAGACAAAAGTGTCCTGACCTTTCCTCCAAGTTCTCTGAAAGCAGTAATGATAGAAAGTACACATCATGAAGGGAAATTGAGAGGTCAGATGAAAATACTATCTTGCAGGCAGTATCCCACTGTTCACAGGCACTGCTATCAACCTGAGGAAGAAATTGCCCCCATATACTTCAATAAAGGCAAGCAGATGCAGCAGGTGATTTATAATCATAGGGCAAGTTATATGATGTGCAAATACTCTGGCAGCTTGGAAGACTTCTGCTTTCTTATATTTATGGCAGTATCCTTCTCTCAAGGGACAACAGAAATACGAAGAGACCATTTCTCTCACCTAGCGATATTGATCAGTGAAGCTACTGTTTTCATGAATTTATTTAAAAGTTTCTTCCATTTCTGGAAGCTGCTTCTTTTGGAAAAAAGAAATTAAAAATATGTATAAAAATGGTATGGTACCTTATATATATTAAAAGCCTGGAGTGTTCATACAAAACACTATAGAAGTTACAGTAGTGCACTATAAAAATTTACATAGTAGACGGAGTGACAGTTTATAGGTGCTCTAAGTAAGCTGAGAAAATCCTGATGGAAGAGTCTAAGGCTTGTATTCATGAAATGGAAAATTTCATTTAGGAAACAGTAGGTATTAAAATGCCTCATTTTCATTTGAAAATAAATTTTAAGTTCTAATTATAACTGCAGCTTCAAATTCCATTAAATCCGTGCTGCCTAGTATTACTTCATATGTTTAGGAAGTCTTTCAATGAAGTTTCTGAGCATATTAGCCCATGCTGAGAATTCACCTTCTTCCGAGCATTTTGGAAGAAAAATTTCTTTAAAAAGCATTGAGAAGCACATTGATATTGCACTTAGAGCATTGGTTTTAGTGTCAGTACTGTAAATGTAAATGATGACCCATTTGCAGAATCTGACCTTAGAAATCTGTACGTCATGGCCTTTTTTGTCTACATTCAGTAATGCTTTCTATTTTAGTCAAAACAGTTACGGTGGCAGACTCCACATTTGGGCTTGGGATGTGGAGCTGTTTTGTCAGGGCATCCTGTTCTCACATTTGAAGTAGAAACTCAGTGCAAGCACTGCTAAAAACACATGAGGAAGCTGATTTGGTTATTCTCAATCCAGGGCATGAAAGTGTCAGAAAGAAGTTTCTGCAGAGCATGGAGAAATAAAGTCTGTGACAAAGGTTCAAGGGGGAACTGGGAGGACCAGCCTTCATTCCTCAAATGGAATAAGGAATATTGTTAAAAAGTCATTGTAATATCGTTTTGAGCTTCCAGAGCTATTAAAAACTTACATTTCACATTCAGTATTGGAATACACATGCTGCAGAGTACACCTGTGTGCTGACAATTGAATGGGTACTATCTGCATGAATGTCATTTTCACTATTTAATTAGATGTTTCTGAAGGTAAACTTAAAATTCATGTTTTTCCTCAGTGGAGATCTCTGCATCTTGGAGGAACTTGTATCCTACTTTTTTATTTTCCAGTTCAGGGGTCAGGAGGGACAGTAAACCTCTAAAAAGATGCAAGTTCATCACTATTTGGATTAACATTGTGCTTGACAGTAATTTGCCGAAATTTTTGTCATGTTGTCTTTTATATAGCTGATGCTTTGCTTCCAAATAATTTTTAAAACATTTTTCCTATCTTGACAGGTTGAAAGTTTCTTATTTTTCAAGCTGAAATAAATTGGTCAAGCTATGACTTTCCATTTGAAAAGAAAACTTTCAAAAATCTTAGGAGGTATTTGCTAAGATTTTCAATAGTTGTTTAGTTTAAAAGTTTAAAAGAAAGAATGAAATAGTAGTGAAAAAGGAGATGGAAGCAAATGTCTTTGTAAAGGATATAAAAGCGCAAACTAGATTAACTCAGTGGGTTCAGTTGAACATGGGTTGTCTTGCTTTTACTTTGTCCTTTATCCTTCTCAACCAAGTGTCTCAGTCTTACCTGATACAATTAATCCTTCCATCTGTGACATTACTCAGTGTTTAAGGATTACAGACAACCCAAAGTCTAGCAGAATCAATGAATTGAAGACCAGTTCCTTCAGTCATGTCTCTCTCTAGAATCTGTGGGTATTTTTAGCTGGTAAACTATAGAATTACTTCCAGTAAGCATTGCATCAGTGTGGAGTAACTCTGTGATGTATTTCTGAACTTTGCAGGGTTCTGAAACACACATCTTTTCTAAGTACATCTCATCTAAGACTGAATTACAGCCAGCTCCAGGCAAGGAACAGGTAATACTTATATTGCCTCTGGAGCAGCCCAAAAGTGAAATTAACTGTCATGTCCAAAGACTTGTGCCAAGTTTTTGGCTATTGTATTGTAATGGTGGAGGTGTGCTTTCTCCAGTTATCCATCTATTCCAGCCCTTGAACAGTTTTTCACAAGTTATTGAAAGACGCTTCTGAAAGATAGCCCTGTAGCCTGTATCATTCACAGTGAAAGGCTTCCTGCTTAGGCTGTATACCTTCATGGTTTTAGATAGCTCTTCTCCCTGCCAAACCTCCTGAATATGCCCTTTTGTGGATTTTTTTCTTTGGTTTTGCACCTCTGACTGCATCATTCATGTGTTACTTAATGAGAGAGATAAGCACTTAAATCTTTCTGTTAGGTAGTTTTCAAATCAGATGGATAAATCTTGTGTTATTGCAGAATGTTAACTTTTGACTTCTTAATAGTTTACAGTTTTCACAGCTCCTCTAAGAAATTAGAATTCAGAAGCAAGAAGGGATAGTTTGTGACTGATTAATTTCTTGATTCTCTTAGAGTGTGATGCATGGATCGCTCATCAATTTTATGGGGTAATGTATCATGCCACTTATAAATATCTCATTATCTTCTCTATGCAAACACGTGTATCAGAAATACAGCAGTTGAATGCATGCAGGATTTATATTTCCCTAGGGGAAATAAAAAACTTCGGACTCATTATAGCATCCCTAGACCCAGCTGATTGGCATACCAAGCACCACCTGGTTTGCTGAGTGCTTCTTATGGGTTCAGAGTTGGCAGTAAATGTATGCTAATCAGAGTGTTAGGCAAGTATTTGTATTGGTCACAGGCAAATAAATGTTAAATTTTTTTTTTTTGGGAATTTCTTGCCTTTCTCCCTTTTACTGATTGATAAAAGCTGAATTCATACATGAGGAAAAAGTAATGCTTTATTTGTAGGGCTTGTTTACACAAGCAAGAACCATGCAAATGGTTTCAGCATTCTTGTTATTTTCAGCTTTTTACTACTATTAAATTTCATCTCAAATAGTCAGTAAATACATGTTTAATGAAAACCAGAGATATAGTAAGGTAAAAAAATGTGAGATTTTAGCAAAGAAGGCTGGAAAAATCTCTTGTTTTTGGAAAACCAATAATTTCACAGAGGCATTTACTGATTGCGACAGTAATTTTTATGGACTTACCATCTCAGTAACAATCTGAAAGTATCAAGTGCTAGGAATTTATAGGAAAATAACAGAAAACTATGAAAGAACAAAGTGTAGGTTTGCAGGTCTGTGGTTCACCCATGTCCTGAATACTGTATTGTTCATATTCTCTCTTCTAAAAATGTCACATTGCAGAAAAGGGAAATATTCAGGAAAAACCAATGAGCAAAGGCAGGGAACAGCTTCCATACAAGCTGTGACTTGGTGGGCTGTACATTTGTATTGGGCTCCCATTGCAAAGTTTTGGTAGCAGGGCGAACTGCAGAGGTGGCTTCTCTGAGAAGATGCATTTATTTATCTTGCTATCTTACTGTGTTTAATTGTCAATAAATTAAATTAATTTCCCTAAGTCAAGTCAAATTTTTCCCACAACAAAAACTGAAGTGTGATCTCTCCCTGTCCTTATTTCTACCCATAAACTTTTTTTTTTTTCCAATTTTATCCCCTGTCCTTTTTAGGGAGAGGGAAATGATAGAGAAGCTTGGCAGCCACCCAACATTCAGCCGAGGTTAACCCACAACACAAACAGATGACACAAACAGATGACATGGAGATAGTGGACATGGAGGAGACAGACATATAATAATTATAAAATCATGAATGCCATGGCAAAAGGAGACACTGCATTCTTCCTCTTCAGATACAAGAGCTAGGGGCATGAAATTAATCTGAGAAGCCCATTACAAAACAGAAAAAAACAAAATTTTTTCATGGGATTTGACTCAGAATCGAGGAGCTTGCTGACAAGCAATGTTGTGAGTGATTAAAGGTTACATGGTCTCTGGCTTGGAAGAAGCATCTGTTGGGGTTAGTTACCCAGAAATCATTAGGCTCTGTAAAGTATCCCAGTAAAAAACATTTGGAAGCTAGGAAAGTACTCAGGGGGATCCTCTTCAGGTAAGGTTTTAGATGGGACTCTGAGCAACCTGATCTAGTGATCTTGTGAAAGCCCATGGCAGAGTTTTATTAGATGGTCTTTAAAAGTTCCTTCCAACCCACACCATTCTGTGATTCTATGTGGTTTGTCCCTGTTTTCAGTCTCATCAAGTGGGTGGTTATAGCTGTTGTTAGAAACAGAATACAAAATCAGATGAATCCTTGGACTTACACAATGCTGATATTAAGAGGAAATTTAAGAGTGAAACTTAGAGATAGCTATAGTTAGACAAGATGGAATTCGCTCAGATTTCTGAGAGGAAAAGTCCAATGTGCATAGTTCAGGGGAAAGAAAGGGGCAAAGATTCCTCCTGCAAAGTGCATGGGCTCTGACATCCCCTTTGTCCATACAAGCAGACATCTGAGTACAATAGTGAGCAATATTTGAAAGCACTGCTCTGAAAAGGCTGTAAAACATTGAGAAATACAATCTTCCAACATACCGAGAATAGGAGAAAGGTGCAACACACAAAAGATGATCTCTTTGCTAGGTCATTTCTAGTAGATTTTCTTCAAAGTTCAGGTCATTTAGGTAAACTTGCACCAGTGAAAGGAACAAGTAGTTTAGAGGCAGACACTCCAATACATGAAAGGAAAGACATTAAAATTACCTCAAAGACTGTGAGCAATCTATTTTTAGGCAGGCATTCTGGTAGAGTATTTTAATTTTGCTTTGAATTATAATATTTTTTTTCTTGTAACCTGTTGCATTCAATCTTCCATTGAATTAATAATCCAAAATTAGCGTCTGAAAAAGTGTGCTGTGAGGGATGTGGGGGCTGAAATTCTTACACCACAACCTAAACTGTTATTTCAAATACTAAAAAATAGATTGGTCATATTCTTATTGATGAAGATGAAATTACATCTGTATTTCTAAAAATATAAGGTCTCTTTCATCACCCTGTATGAATTTTCCTTATACAGAATCAGAGAAACATTTAGGTTGGAAAAGACCTGCAAGACCATTGAGTCCAACCATAAAGTTAACCCTGCCAATTCCACCACTAAACTATGTCCCTAAGTGCCACATCTGCACTTCTTTTAAATACCTCCAGATAGATGGCTCCACCACTTCCTTGGCCAACCTGTTCTAGTGCTTGATAACTCTTTGATGAAGAATTTTTTCCTAACGTCCAGTCTAAACCTGTCCTGGCCCCACATGCAGCCATTTCTTTCTTTCCCTGTCACTTGTTACCTGAGAGAAGGGACCAACACCCACCTTGCTACATTTTCATGTCAGGCAGTTGTGGAGAATGTTAAGGTTCCACTCCTAAGTCTCTTTTTCTCCAGGCTAAACAACACTTGTTCCCTCAGCTGCTCCTCATAAGACTTGTGCTCCAGACCCTTCAGCACCTCTGTTGTTTTTCTTTGGGTATGCAAATCTGATTATCATCTAACCAGCTTTGAAAAACTCAACTTGCATTTACCCTTTCCAAGTATTTTGACAGCTTTGCATGGAAAGGTTACTCTCTACTGCTGGTAAATACTGATTTCATCCCTGGTTTCTCTTAGAAATGCTTACAGTATGCTAGAGGGTTTTTGCAGTTTACTATTCATTGCTTTAAAGTAACTGTAAAATATGAAAGAATTCAGAGGTATCCTTTATAGAGTCCACCCAAAAAAAGAATTTCAGCACAGTTTTTTTTTTTTTTAAGTAAACACTAATACAAAACTTTTTTTATTCTTTGCAATTCTGTCCTTTTTCATGATGCTTATACTTTGATCAATTGTTTACCTTACAGACTTTGCTAAAGTTCTTGCTACTGATGTGTTTGAAAAAAGATTTTATGTTTAGTTTAATTAGTTTTGACAGTGTTTCTTCAAACCCTATTTTGGGGCTTCTTGGTGGTGTTTTTACATTTAATCTGCCAGGGTTCATGATAAATTCAGTTTTCTTGGGTTTGACACAGCTTCAACCTTCTGAGGGAAAGCTTCTTGTTTCTAATAACCTTTCTAACCTGCTGTTCAATCATCATGCATTTTCTACCATTTCTAAAAATACTTTCCAGAAAATCTGTGGTATGCATTCATCAGTGTTGCTCCTTCAACAATCTCCACACTGACTGTCAGGTTTTAATTCTCTTAGCTGCTCATTTTAAACAAGTTTCTTTGTCTTTGTGTGGCTCTTCCTCCTGAAATAGAGCAAAACTGTGTTGTGTCCCTTTGTCTTTTGTTACTCCTGTAAGGGCAGAGTTTATCTTGATTCATATGTGCAGCTTTGAGCCAAGTCACACGTGACAGTGAGGACAAGGTTAAGAGAAGTGTCCTGATTTGTGGGCTGCCTTCACAGCTGCTTCAGGATGTACCAATGGCCTTGTAAAAATGTGATCTCTGTGTCACGTACCAGTGTGAATCTTCATAAGATAAATTACTATTCTCCCATTTTCTGCCCTTTCTCCCTCCAGTCTCCCATGGAGATGGCAGTTAGTGCTGCCATCCTATCTAGGTGGTCACTGATGTCTTATGTTCTTCCTATTTAGGCCTTGAATTTTGGTCTCTAAGGACATTGAAGCATTTGATCAGGTAGATAGTTTGTCTGTTTTGATTTTTATCAAATTTTACATCTCCAATGCAGTGACTGTGGGGAGGATAAGTGTAGACATGAGAACGTGAGCCAGCAGAGTCCAGGGAACGGGGTTCTTGCTCCAGGAGTACATATGCCCAGATTTTCTCTATAGTCAGGGAAGCAAGAGGAGCTCTTCTAATGAACATTTAATCCTACATTCTTTAAAATAAGAATAGCCAACTTATTCTTAAACTTAGACTGGCTGCTTCTTTAGTTATTTTTCCAATTCCAAAATATAGATTTGAGGTCCTGCTAATAAGAAATTAAGTGCATAAAGTATGTTTTCAGGGAATAGAGGTCTGTGATTGGTTTGCTCTCCTTTGTCCTGCTGAAAAGGCCCAATTAAATCTTGTAATTGTTGACGACAGAGGTCCTTAGCTAGTAAGGCTCACAAAGGGAGGGCAACAATTGGGATACATTGGTTCTTGTGCTTGGTCTAAGGATCTGTTATTATATGAAGTAGTTAATGAGTAATTGAAATTCTTGGAATAGAGTTTGTCTGTCAATAAATTAAGTTTACTTGTGAGCTCTCTCAGTCTTGGCTCCAGTACTGCTTGAGCTTGGAAGCACAGTTCCAGGCGCCTGAAGGATTTTGACATCTAGATTTTGAGGGCTAGAAGTTTTACTCTTTTCAGGTATAATGGAATACTTCTTTACATAACAAAAGAGAGATACATGAGGATGGGAAAAAAGAGAATGAAATTTACCTTTTTATGTCTTATGCTTATAAAAGGACTGAATTTCCCTTAAATAGCTCAGAAGAGATATGTTAGTAATTTAAGAGGTACATACCAGTTATAAGGATTCAGCAACAGAAACAACTGGGTTCACATAACAAATACAGCTTAATAAGTGATGAATTCAAGACTCTCTCTGTAAGACAGTGAGCTTTATGTGCCACTCCATTTGGAAAGGTGCAGGCACTAAAACATCTCTGGTTGGAAGGTAAGGAAAACCATGGCGGCCCTTGATAGCTGATGAAGTACATAAAAGATGATTCAGCAGCTGCTGTGATTTAGCAAATTTAAAATCAACTTTCTAATGCACTGAAAGTTGAAAGTAATTTTTTTTTTTTTAATTTTCCAGATAATACATGTCTTTGCAAGTTTTGGTCAATTTCAAATTTAATAGACATTCCACAGGGTACTGGTATTACTGCCTGAATTGTTTTATGGTAGGCTAGAAGTAGCTCCTTATGGGCTTCCCAAGTACAGAGTGTGCTGTTTTGTTCTGGATCTTTTTTTATGACCGTACTCAGAGGAAATACTTAATGGGTGACAATTCACAATTTTGAAGTCAGTTTTCAGTGTACATGACTCTGTGGACTACATTTCAAAATCAACATCATAGGGGTTTATATTACTACCTTTAAAGATAGGAAAAGTGGAAATTTTCATAGTACTTTGCAAAAAATATTAAGCTTCCACTAGTAGGTGTGTTCCTGTTTAACAACCGAGTGAAGCTGCTTAAACTGACAACTTCCACTATAGCCAGAATTATTCTTATCTGCAATGTCATGTATTTAAGCATTTATGTTATTTTGTTCCATTTCATATCATGTAAATTTTCATTCTGAAGTGTCTGGGCAGCTTTCTGGAGTTCAGAAAGTGTGACTAGCATCCATCGTATCTATTCTTGCATCTATTCCTTATGGGAAAAATGAAAATAGTGGAGATGCTTTCAGTTTATAAATGAACTGAAAGCTGAAAATAGCTTTTGCACATAGAGATGCCCTTTTGTTATTCAGGAAATGCATTCCAAACAGTTAGCCCTGGAGAAAATGATGCCTCTAGTGCAGATGAGCTTTACCTTCACAGGAGAAAATTTCAGCATGTCAGAGTAGCACTGCTGTTGGCAACATCGCTAATGTTGGCCTTTCACTTACCCTTGCTTGAAACTATGATGTACTTGAAGACAATAAGTGAGTCCTTGGGCAAGAATAAATACTGTATAGAGAGCTGGGTCAGGAAGCAGAGGACAGTTTTGCTTCCCAAACAGTAGAAAATGATGTTTGAAGGAGGCGCTATAGCATTTTGAACTTCCTAGTGTTTTCTAAGTGCTGAAGGCTATGAAACCAGATCTGCTATGTTACCTCACTCAGCTCTGAATTCTTCATGAGATATTATGGTCAGTGCCACTGGCGTGAAATGGAGGACTCCATGTCACTGCAGGAGAGCAATGCGGCTGACAGACTGATGTCACTGCTGGCTGCCTCCAGCAAAAAGGATTATTTCAGGCTGACATCTAGGTCTGTTCTGATAGAACACCAGCTCTAATGCCATGCATTGTTTAAATAGAAATTCTGACTAGCTAAGAAACAAGATCTGGCTTTTTCGTGGCTAGAGGAATTGCTTTCCTGGTATGAGGAACTCGCAGCAGCCTGGCCACTAAAAGTAGCGTAAGGATTCATCCGTCACCTTCGCATATCCTGCACTTGATCTAAACAAGCAAATAAATAACATCCCTCCAAATACCTAGAATTAATCTCTCCAATACAATTTTTTCTCCTAAGCTCTGTACATGTTGGTTTTAACCCTGTGGGAGTTGCTTTTCTATAACCATGTCTGAAATTTGGCCCTTAATAGTGACTGAGTCTTCATTCTGTAATGTAGGTCAAGAGAAGAAATTAAATGATGACATTGTGCTTGCTTGCTGTGGCATCCCCCAGGAGTTGGTATGGTCCCTACTGATTGCCTTGAATCATTAATCAAAGGGAAACTGCATTGCACAGCCTACAATATATTCTCAGCAGGCACATGCATTGATGATGCTGCACCATGAAAAGGACTTAATTGCATTGACGGTACATTTTTTTCACAGTTTAGAGTGTTTATCAAAATTGTGCTTGTAGCATCTAAAAATACTGTAATTAATGCAGCTTTTGGCCTCTTCACACACTGTTTTCTTTTTAGTTTCTTCTGTTAAAGAAGACAGCTGTTTCCTAGGAAAACAAATTCATCTCTTTTCCTTCTCTCTCGCCTCCTGTTTTGTATCTGAGTGCATCAGTAGGAGGCTCACAGTTTGTTGTAAATGTTCATTCACAGTTTCTGCAGATTCCTACATTCATATTCACAAAGGCAGAATATTTCAAAATGTCCTTCAAATCAAGTTACTGCTACTTCACATCAGACGTGAGGAATACAAAATGTAGGCATTGCTTCCAGTAGCAAAACAACGCAAACCTAAAATAAAAACNAAAAAAAAAACCAAACCCAAACAATAAGATACAAAACCCACTGTCCTCAAGGAGAATGTGACAATTTGGATCAGCCATTTCTTCATTGTTAAATTGTTTCCTTTCATTGCTGATCTAAGGGTGGCTTGCAGGTATAACTTTTAGAGTGTATTACAAAACAATGAAAGCAGACCTTCTTTAATAAGATAAAGCAAGATCTTCAAGAGAAGGGGAGGGAGATGCTGGTGAGGTGCTTGTGACATCACTAGGCAGCTGATCCTTGGCTCCTGGGCAGACCAGAAAAGTGTTTTCCTTTCTCTTCTTAAATATTCAGCCTGTGAGAGCAGAAAAGGACACAAAAGCATGATATATGGTTTGGGTCAACACCATAAGCTGTTGCTCCTGTGCTGGGCAACCTGTGTGCATGTGGGGACCTGCAACCCCATAAGAAACCAAACCTGCTTAGTGGTGAGCAGACTGGGAGTAAGGGAGCAGCATCTGCCCTCCTGTGCAGAGAGTAGCAAGAACAAAGGGAATTTGTACTGGAAAGAGATCTGGGTTAAAGAAGACACTGGGAAAAAAAAATCTGTTTGAGCAATAAGAAAAAGAGACTTAACATCTGTTTTGCCCACACCTCTACAGAAAAATCGTATTATCATGACTCATTTTTGTCATCCATCTGCTACCATTAACTATTGTAAAGTGCTCTGCTGCTTCAAACATCCTCATCAGGTTTTAAAATGTTTCAGTCCTACATACTGCCTTATAAATCATGTATTACAGTGAAGAAGACTGTGTATGTAGCAGAGCTTTGCAAGGCTGCAATTTCACTGAAATGACTATTATTACCTTATAGACTTCAATGGTAAAGCTGAAATGGTGCAGCATATGAAATCCTAAGGTTAAATAATGGATTTTACCATAACATTACACTAGACTTTATACTTGTACTGCTGATGTAGGACTTGAACTTCTATTAAAACAGGAGCCTATTGAACATCTTTATCATTGTCTGGCATAAAAGCTTGCACTGTGTACACACACAATGTGAAGGTTCAAGATCAGAGACTAAGTGGAAGTATCTTGAGTTTATCAAATGCTTTCTACTATGTGAATAAAGGTATCTGGAGTCAAGCTGCTCTTACACTGCTAGTTGGTGATGCTTGTGAGAATAGGATTCACAACTGACAGCAGGACCAGAAATGGTCCTCTGGTGAAGCCTGCACTTAAGCCTATAAGCACCACAAAGTGATAAAATCAGGAAAAGTTAGGAAGCAATAAAAAATAATTAAATAAAAAACATTCATAATAGTTAACACAGAAAATGAATGAAAATTAAATGTATTTTAAGTAATTAAGATCTTAATGAAAGTTGATTTAAATCTTTTTTTTTCTTTAGTACATTAAAGCAGTATTTTGTATGGGATGGAAGACCTTGAAATGTTCTAGATGGTAGTTTTCAAGGATATTTATTGAACAGACAGATTGTTTAGGCTCCTGGTTGCTATAATCTTCCAAAGTGTGAGTTTAATGTATTTGGAAAAGATCAGGCTGCTTTGTTTTCCAGTAAAAAAATTCTCTTGGAAGTGCTGTTTTACAGATTAGATTAAGCTTAATGCATTTGAAAGTTAAGTTTTAAAAGCACTGAAGAAAGAAGGTGTCCCTCAAATAGAAGATGCAGGTTTTGCTGGCAGTTTTTTTAATTTCATTAATCACTAAGACAGCATTAAAGTGTAGTGGCTTAAGTCATTGCTATTAAAATTACATGAGGGGTGAAGAAACACAGACCAAACATTCTGTACCTGATCACAGATCAGCTGTTGAAATTACCAGTGGCCTTACATAGTAAGATTTTTTGTATAATGTGGAGAATAACGGGTCTATCTTATTAATTTTCCTTTGTCTATTATTTGGAAAACCGCAGAAAAATATTTTGTAACTGAAAATATTTTCAGCTTTCACAAAGCATGGTACTGTAAAGTGTTGGATGAACAGGAAAGAATCCTCCCTTTGCATCGACCTGCAGAGGTTTTTCCAGCCTTTCAAAGAGGCTGTCATTAAGGATGAGAATACTGACATTTGGAAACCCTCTTGCCTGCTGATGCAGGAAGTGCAGGGACTGACTTCTCTCTTCCCCAGCCATGCCCAGCTGTCTTCACTTCTTTGCAGACACCCTTGTCTTTCAGCTTAGCAGAGGAATAAAAATGGCAGAAAGGGAAACCTTGGTCATTAAAGTTTACCCTAAATATATATGTGGATTTTTGAGTAAGTGGCAGCTTTTCAGCTAGTTGTTGTCACTGTCCTGTTTCAGTGTGTCCATCAGACAGGGGCAGTGAGGCAAACCCAGGGCACCATGGGTGCCTGCAGCAAGCTGCCCCCAGCCTGTGAGGATCTGTGGTGCTGAGAGCAAAGGCTCTGCTGGCAGCCCCGTGTGCAGGCACCTGCAAATGCCCTCAGCCACTGCATGAACACTCGTGTTTCTCTTTTCCCTAACCCACATGGAGTGAATGTCTTCCGTGGCAGGGGTAAACCAGCAATTTAAGTTCAACTGTCACTCTAATGTTACTACTAGCTGGCTTTTGTTCTGTGCTATTTTAAAAACTCTTAGTAACTTCAAATGCTAAAATGCAGGTTCTATTACTGATTTTTTAAGCTGTTCAAATACACTAAGTTTGCAGTTCTTAAAATATTCCAGTCTAATTCTACCATTAAGATGAAGTTTGGGTTGTAACTCCACAAGAATCAATTCTGGAAAAGCAGATATCAGGGTAGGTTGCAAGCAGTTCCTATCAAACAGCCATTCAGATAACTGCAGTGCCAATTGCTTTACAAAAAGCCAAATTGCTGTTTTCAATAACTAACTCCTGCACACTATGTTTGCTGGTTGCAACATCAAGTAATAAAAAGTCATCCAAGACTGATGATTTTTATACTGAAAGAAGATACAAAAAGACTGATTTATTTTTTTTCATGGTGTATGTACTTTGAGGAATAAAGTTTTAAAGAATTTACTGTATAAAATTTTCTTCCTGCTCTTAAACACATAAGAGTAATTCTGAGAGATATTTCAGATATTGAAATTTGTAGATTTTTAATGTTGTTAAGAGTTTTGTTCCTCATATAAATCATACACCAAACTCCTTTAGCAGTCACAGGAGTTGTGGGCAGTGGTGAATGCTCTGTCTTTTTTTCTGGTAGTCTAACACAATTTTGAGAGTATGAATGATATATGAACATCCTTAGTTATAAGAAATGTAAAGTTTTTAAACAAAATCAATGGAAGTTTACTACAGCATCTATGACATTCTGCTTTTCCTTCATGTATTAAATTTTCATGCATTCAGGTAGTGTGAAATGTGTTGCTATACTGGAATACCATTGTGAAATTCAAGGAATTCATGCAAAGTCATATTGCTTCCCTTGAAATATAGAAACAAACTTATACCAGCTTTACTTTCTAGAGAAAAGGAAAAAAAAACCCACCCCAGTAACAGACCAATTAAAAAAATAGATTTCTACATCCATGACTGAAAGCTACTTTTGTCCTTTGAATTCTGTGGCCATGGGTTTTGGCAGTCTAACAGCATAAGGTGCTGTTTGTGGAGTAGCAGTGTTTACTGCCCTGAAAACCAGCCTCCAGGGCCTTTCATCACTCTTTGATACACTGGTTAATTACATAAGCTGGGTCATTGAACTAATACTCCATAACCACTGGGCTAATAATAGTGGATCATAACCCTTTCTTAGCCTCACTTGGACATTCATTTGGTTTCTGTGCTTTTGGATCCATTTAATAATAAATGTATTAACCTTTCTACAGCAACTCATCTTGAGCATTTGTGTGCAAACTTTTCTTGCCACTCATGCCTGGGGTGTTTCAGCGGGTGCTTCCACTGCCACTCACCACTGTGCAACAAGATTTCTGCAGGGCTTTCTGTGGCTGCATTACCCCTGCACAAACAATTATTACTGAGATCCAGACTAAGATAAGTTTGTCAGCGAGAGATCATTTCTTAAACTGTCATTTTTCTCCTGTCTTGCTGAATACAATACCGTCACCTCTACCCAAAGACTTGTTAAACTGTGTTGTGTCTCTCAGGCACCCAGTTTGTTTTAAGACATCAGTAACAGCAGCAAACTCTCTCAACAACCTAGAACCACTCTACATCTACAGTAGGATTGGTGCTGTATCTCCTGGCTAATTATACCTGAATCTACTGTCTCCCAAAGGGTTGAGCAAGTGTTTCTGCCCAATCTTAAAGTCTAAATATTCCTCAGATAGTGGAGCTGAAAGTTTTGCCTTCATATTGCTGGGGATCACCTGCTCTTGGTTTCAATGCTTGACTCTTGAGATCTTCTTTTTGATTTCTAGCATACAGTTTTGCTAAGCTGTGCATTAAGGTGGTTAGTGGGTTTTTATTCCATTTGGCTGTATCATCTCCTGGGCATTCAGTTTTTAATTTGAAACACAATTATTCTAATTCCAATGCCACCTTCATGACTCATACAGAATTCTTGGAAAAATAATAATAAAAAAAAGCCCTCTGTGCTATCCTGCAGTCAAACCCCATATACGGAACTGCAGGGATCCTTCTTGTCTTTACTTTCCACTTGCTTGTATATCTTCAGGGCCTGTATGAACAAGCATTAAAACTGCTTGTATCTTTGACTTTTGTACATATGTGCCTTCTCCATTTTGTTAGGTTCCTTGGGATCTGCTCCCTCCTGGAGAGTATTCTCAGCCCTGCCAACCTGCCCTTCTGAATCCAGACTGTTTGTGTTAGCAGGGGTCAAATCATAAACACGTGCAAGGGATGAGTGAATTCTCCAGCCCTGCAATTCTGGATGTTAGCTCACCTTAACTGGACTGCATCTCCCTCTCCCGTGTAATAACCACAGACAAGAGGGGCATTTAACATGTGACTCTGGACCCATATGGCTTTTGTTCTTTCAAAAAAAGCTCTACAGACAAAATTTCCAGCTGCTTTAACACATCTCAACTCTGGCTGTATGCACAGTTCATTTGCTGTGGCTGGTGTTTCTTGTGGTTTGCACATGAACCACTTTGTGGCTGCACAGGGTGTTTCGGGCAGGTGATCTGCGTTGGTCAGCTGGGGGTGATTTGTTTTCACAAGGAGTAGTACCAGGTGGACAGGGGTCATTCTAAACCCCTCTGTGCCAGGCATCAAGACTCTTCTAGCTGTCCTCTGGTTTGTACTGCTCTACCCATTTTACCTGTCATTTCTGTGTAAGCTTCTCAGTTGTCTACCTCTGAGAGTTGTGGTCCACACTTTCCTGTCTCCTATCCTCTGTGTTTTATCCAGCACCACTTGTAACAGTTACCTTAGCCTCAGCCAACTGAGTTTTCTTTTTTTCCCCTCACTTTGTGTGATATCTGAAACTTCTTTCTTTGGTCTTTCCTCCCACCCTCACCATCCTCTCCCTAGCAGGAGCAGGTTTTAGCCCTTCTGTAGCAAAGGTATATTCCCCGGCCTTCTGTTCCCCAGCATGATCCCCACAGCATTTTTTTCCTCCCCTAATGACCTGCTCTTATCTTCACATTGCTCTCACTAGCTGCCCAGCATTCCTCCAGCCCAGGCCATCCTCTCTGTTAACTCCTCCCTTCCCATAAACACTCCACTCTTCCCGAAACTCTCAGAAACTTACACAGCTTTACTTAAAAGACTCTTACGAGCCTCACATGTCTAGGTATGAGGATACAAATGTGCTGCCTGTTCTTCTGCCGTAGAAGCCATGGTAGTCTCTCCTTCAAAGGCCATGGCTGTACTCACAGCTGGATTTGAAAAGTCCTTTACAGTCCTGCTTTGGCATACGTGACATGGGTTATGACCTTTTTACCAACTTGTTATTTGAGTGTTCTTGTTTGCTGTGTGTGACAGTGATACAATTTCTATTTCTGCTCCACTCAGGCTCCCACATTCTTGCTCTTATAGCCTTGGTTGTTGAATTCTCTGCATTCTCTACCAACCTGTTACATGAAAAAGAGGCCTGTTGGTGTTTGCAGGAGTCATCTGGTGCAGAGCGCATGAAAAGGAACAGGACTGATTTTTTAGTTCTTTTACTAAACAACATTGAAAGAAACAGATAATTGCTAGCATTTGTGTTGTGCTAGGCATTTTTGGGGGTTAGATTCATGTGTTTCAATATGCATAATGCCTCGGGGAGGAGACGATTAAAGAAGAAACAGTTTTCGACTGGAATCCCACATGGTAGGTGGACTCTTCTGTACTGTGCTCATTGTGGTGTCTATGTACAATTTTACATTCATAGTGCTCTTTATATAATCCTGTTTCACAGGAAAGCACTTTTCATGTGGTCTAATCAAGTTGGTCTTTTAGCATAATTCACTTTTCATAAAGTTATATGTACACAAGTATTGGTGTTACAATGTATTGGTGAAATGTTGTTTTGTAAGATGGCCTTAGTTTTGCAGCAACTTTCCAACCTGATTGTATCTCAAAACACTTAGTTCCAGAAATCCTTTAAAATCCCAAGAGTCCATAGCATAGCAGCTGCATTCTGCAGTGGAAGTAGTCATGGTCAGCAGCAGTAACCAGGATTTCCTGTGCTGGACATTGTCCACTTGCAGTAAAAATTAAGTGGAATTGAAGTGGTTTGTAGGCTCTTTTAGCTGCTTCATGAGAACTGTAATTGTATTCCTCATTTAAAGTTTTTGAATATTAACAAATCTGTCAAGATTTAAAACATTAAAACTATTACGGAGTTTCATTAATTCTTTCTTTAGCTTGGAATGGAAACTACAAGTAAAATGGCTCTGAAGTAAGAAGAAAAAGGTTTGGTTTACTTTAAGTTCTGTTGTGAGGTGTTAATGGATCTGGGGGGGCTGTCTATTGATTGTTAGTCCTATAACCAGCTCTACAGGGGGCCTGCTTATGAGTAATGCTATACAAAAGGAAATTTCATCATGTTTTTTATCTTGTCTATGTGCAGTTTCCCATTCAGTTTTACCAAGATTGAAGAAACTTACGAAATTTGTGACTTGAACATTATTTCCCATGTATGGAAGCAGTTTCAGTTTTTATTACTTGCCATCACAATCATCTTTGTCTTACTCTTAGCAAATATCCTCTGTAATGTGCTGGTTTTCAGCTGTTCCTAATTGACCTACAATTGTTAAGACATTGTTTTGTGTTCTCTTGCTGCCAGTTTTGACAAAGAATATACACTGAATTTGCTTTTTATTTTACACATACAGCCAAACTGATTTTATCTCACTCCTTTTTTTCCTGTTGCTGACAAATGTGCAGTTCTGGAAGCTGGAGACTATCCCACACCCTTTCCTCACTTGAAACTGAAATATTGGGCATAACTCACCAGAGATTATTCCTTGCAGGTTTGCTTTGTAGGACCTCCAGGAGTCTTACTGATATTTGTGGGTGGAAGAAACTGCAGTGCATGTCTCAGTTTACCAGAGCTTTCTGATTTATTGTGGTTAAACTTCACCAGTTAGCACAATTTGATTTGGGAATTCTAAAGTAATAGGGTATTACTATAAATCAGATAACTTGCTCGTCTTAAACAGCTACAGATTTTTTAAAAAATAATTAGAAAATAGATGATTTTGTTGATGAAAATGGTAACTAAAAAATTGCACACGTTAGTATGGAAATTAGCATGGTTTACTCCTTAACTGTTTAATACTGGCTAATCTATGAGGGTGTGGACATTTGAATTTCTTAGGATGAGGAATGATATGGTACTACCAATGGAGGAGCTGTTAACCTAGAATCTTCTTTCTTTTGGGAGAAAAGGAAAACTAGAGATAGAGAAGGTTAATAGAGCTCATTCCTTATGAATTCCCTGTGTTCCTTGCTGCTCAAGACAGAATACCTTTTGCTTCTGAGGTTTCTTTATGGAGGTTAATATTCAAAGTTAAAAGGAGCCTTGTGAATGGTCACAAAGATGTCACAAGAACCAGGCGAGTTTGTATTACTTTTTTTATTTCTTTTCTGTCTTTTTGTGGGAAGAGATTCACATGTCAATTGCCTGGTTTGTAATCATGACTTTTATTTGAAGGTGAATTTGAATTTTGGGGAGATTTATCATATGCATAACCACACATGTCCCTAGTAACATGTCTAAAATCTGAAATCTGTTTCATTCTCTCTCCAATTTTAAGCATGATACACAAATGAGTGTTGATGCTGAGACGTCAAGTCTGGATTAGTTTGCACCTCGTAATCCTGTTTAATTTTGGATAACATTGTGAAAACAAAAGGTATCCTTTCATAATGCATCTGCCTAAAAAACCTAATGATTTAAAGCATGCCATCAAGGACTTTGTCCTTAAAACTGTAGCCTGCTATTAAAATTTGCCAGATTATTCCTTAAAAAACCAAACAAAAACCAAACAAAAACCTCCAAACAAAAACAAATAAACCAACCCACAAGAAACATGTAAAAAACGCAGAATACTGATAGTCATTATCAGAAATGTGTGAATTTCAGATAACCTTTGCATCACAGAACAAAAAAAAAGTCCACCTTTTCTTATGGAAAACAAGGGTATATGTTTCCTGGTTGTGGTAGCCAATGATTCTGACACCTCAATTATTTTTTTTTTTTTTTCAGTTAGAATATTCTCTTACAGCAAGAATATATGCTAGCACTTTATAAAAATATTCTGCTGCACCTGCATAAAATGCACTTCTCTTCATTAAGTATGCTGCCATCATTGGCTTAATAGAAGCACTATAATTTGAACTCTTCTAACAGCTCATTTGATTTTATTTCTTTTTAATAACCTTAAACCCCACACTTTCTCTGTTTCTATTTTGCTTGGTGTCAGTTTTTAGTTAGTTTACTTCTTCTTCTGCATTGGCAAAGAGCCTCAGTGTTTCCCTGCATGGACTACAAAGGTTATTGGTCCCATCAGGGCTTTTACCTGATACCTGCAGATTCGTAGGGGTTGTCCTTAAAAACAAAAGAGAACTTCAAGAAACTACTTGAGTGTACTTAGTTGGAGATATAAGAATAAATTCTGGTTACAGATAGAAACTCTGAGAGTGTTCGTTTTCTGTCCTGGCCCTTGGTATTTCCTCGTACCATGCAGACTCCTCCCAAACTACAATAACTATTTAATTTTATTTCATTCCATTTCCAGAGATCTATCTATTGCCCTCATTCTACAGGTTCTCTAGATAATGATGTGTAATATGTTTCTAGGCAAACGGAAGCCCAAAATAAGAAAGTGAAAAAAGAAAGGGCAGCTTAGTATTTTCAGGAAGGAATGTTTAATTCCACACTGGTTAAGGCTTAACATCAGAAAAGCCCAAACCCTCAAAGGTTATGTTCAGAATGTTTATAGCTGTGACCAAGAGTTTGGCTGTGATTTATTTATTTAGGCTGGGCAGGTGGATGGCACCTCAACCAAACTCCTGAAAAGGTAACCTGCTTCAAGTAGCATACTTCATTCACCCAAATTCTAGAATTAATTTCTCTCAACACCCACCCACAATATTTCTCTTTTATTAAATTTTGTCTCATTTAATTATCCTGGCTTTCTCCTACCATCTTTCTTCTCCATTCTAGTGTCTCTCATTCCATATTCACATTCATAGCATTTTGCTAACCATAATAAATTTAGCTGTAGGGTTGATAATACAAAACCCCCTTTTTTGAGTCTTCATTATCAGAAGTCCTTTTCCTTTGAATGTGGGGTCATCATAACTTTGCATCTTTCAGTATATTTTTGGCTTTGATTTCAAGGCAGAAATTCCCCCAGAAATCTTCCTATATATGGTATTTTTTCTTTATGCTTTGATATGTGCCTTGACTTATTTTTACCAGAATGCTTTAGAAATATGAATTTTTACCAGTTAAAAATAAACTATTATATATTCCTCTCTCATGCCTAGAAACATACAATTTGTAGTAAACTAAATTAAGAAAAAAGAAAAATAGAAAAAAACCACACGCAAAAAACCCGGAAACAACAACAAGAGTATGGGAACAAGAATACAAATCTTAGTCTTTCTGAGGTGCCTTCTGAAATGCTGTTGACAATGAGGACAGCAGCCTCCTGGGTGGGCAACCACCTGATCCTGTGTCTGTGCCTCAGCCTTCCCAGCGAGCCTGAGCCTGTTGCAGCTTACAGCCTGCATGGCATATTGTATTGGGTTGTGGGTCCTTTTATAATTTTAATATATAGTGCAGCTCTTCCTCATGGAGACTGCAGCAGTGTCCACCTCTGCATCTGAGCAGTCAGGCTCTCAGAATATATGCATGTAGTTACTTTGCAAGGAAATGCCTTATCTCCTCAAATCTCTTCCACGTGTCACAACTTTGATAATGAAAGTAACTTTTTTCCATTTTTTTTAACCTCAGTAAGCATTTTACTCCTCTTTCTTAATGTATGATCACTGTGAAGATATCTCTTTGCAGTTATTTTTGAAGATATCTCATATTTTCTCCTGGTTTCAGAAAGGGAGAAATATATAATGAGATTTGGTAGAAAATTTGATTCATTACTGTGTTACTCTGCCTGAAGCTCCTCTAACACTGTCCAGCAAAATAAAATTGGACTGATTCCTGGGAAAATTGCTGCTATAAGAGTTATGTGAAACTAGAGTAGTGCAGTAGTACATCAGACCTATCCTCTTTTTAGATGTTTTCCTGCATTGCTGTTGATGCTGCTCCTAGTGGTGCACTTAATAACTGCTGCCATTCTGAATGCTATCTTTGTAGATTTCCTGGGTGCCTACAATAAACTTTTGAGCATCCATCTAGTAAAAGGGGCTGTGGTTTGTTGTTTACATGGCATTTAACTATGCCTTGGTAAGCTTCAGTAATATAATGGAGACCAACACTTTTTGGTGAGCTGCACGCTGAAACCAAGTTTTATAGCATGCTGTATCCAACTGTTAAAGAAAAGGAATCGATATTTAACTGCAGGGGACTCCAGTACAAAATAAGAATGTTAATTCTTGCTTTTGCCTTGTGTGTGTGACTTTTAGTTTTCTTGGGTTTTTTTTTTTTTATTTTTTTTTTCAAGAAGCACAGTCAATCTCAGCAGTTGCCATGGGCAGTAGCATCAACTTTGAACTTTTTACCTTAATTCTCTTGCCATTTCTGGTTTAGATAGTTTGTCTTTGCAGGCATTCTATTTTGTGAGGCTTTTCTTTTACTTCAAATTACAGGAACAGAAGTGCTGGGAATGGAGTCATATTGACAAGTTCCCCAACATAACATACAAAGGACTAAGGCAAAGCTGTTAATTTTCTCTGCTTCCATTGATGCAATTTGGAATCATCATGACGCTGGCAAAGGAGACTATTTAACGACATTGTTCTGTTGCTATTTATAAATGAGATCTCATTTAAATTTAGAACACATAACCTTCCTGGGTGAAAAACTGCCATCTTGTGTATCTGCACGCAGTGCAGTGTGAGGGATCTGATCTGATCACTGTCAATATTGTCGCTGCAATACTGACAGCAGCAATGACAACAGCACTGAGCTGTCCTTAGGGCTCAGTTCTGTAACCTTGTCTCTGTAAAACTCCACGTACTGCCCTCAGCAGTGGAGTTTTACAGAGACTGTGTTTATTTAAATGTATGTGTTCATCAGGAGTTTTGGGGCATCTGTTGATTGTACTGAGGTACATCAGAGCCCCAAGGGGTGCTTCCCAGCTACACCAGGCAGCACCTTGGGGTGCTTGGAGGATGCTTACCTTCTTCTTTCCTCTTCTCTTCTCCTGCCAGCCCTCTTGTTCGTACCCTTGGAAGCCAGCTGGGCCAAGGAGAGACGGGCATGTGAGGAGCACTGGGTTTTTTTTGAGCCTGCACTGCAGTTTTGGTGTAACTTAGGGAATCATAGTCTTTGCATGGCTGCCAGTAATGGAAACATAGCCTAAAAAGTAATAATGCTGCTTTGCTGCAAAGTCACAGAGAGGAACTATTGTTATTAAGTAGGACTATTTGTAGCCCAAACTAGATATTTTGCATATTGGAGTCAGTTCTTCTCAATCTGTGGAAAGCCTCACTAAAGTATGTAAGACTTGAAGTCCTGAATTCAGCTTCACTTTTACTATTCTAAATTCTTGTAATTTGCTAGAAGTAGTGACCTTCCTCCGTGTGAAGCAGGCAATCGTTGCACTATGGAGTGATTTCTCAAGGATGTAGTAAAAAGCATCCAACAAATTCCTGTTTGTCCTGGTAGTTGCCATTTTTATCCAAGTTGAGATAAGGAAGAGTGTATTTATGAAGACTTATGAAAGATCTTTGTCTAATCTGTAATTTCAGTATGCTAGAGGCACTTATCACTGTCAATTTCAAAGCACCTTACATTTGCAAACAGTGCTTCATAAAAATTGCTTGAAATGGTGATTTGCCCCAACTAAGAGATGCAGGAATCAGAAAAATCATTAAGTTATCCAGGTATTTTGAGCCACATTTGTTCCATGTGGGAGAGATGGCTTGTCCCAAGTCTAAACTTATGTATCAGGTATGAAGTAATTGATATTCAACAGTGGTTACGTGAAAAGAGTACAGTCACATAAATCACAATAATTTGACCACCTCGGATTAACAAATTACTGCCTGCCAACTAAGCAGCACTAATGTGCCAGGTAAAAGTCACGAAGATGATTTTTTTTACAGTTAGTGTAAATTTATTATAATTATCCTTGGAAAATACAATTAAAAAGCTACATTATTATTCAATTTCTGTTGACATGATATCTACTTTAACTCTTAAGACACCGCAAATTACCTATGTGTAAATCCATAATATCAGACTGTCCTTTTTCTTTAAATAAATTCTTCTTGTATATGAGAGTTCAAATGGTAGAATCTGCTGTTTGTATTATTGCAAAATGAGTTTTCTACCTTTTGACTGTGGCAGTTACAGAGATACTGCATTAGTAAAATTATAAGAATGATAAGAACAAAAAAAATTAATTTCTGGTTGGAAGCGGAATTTTTAGAAGATAGGGATGTGCTCTAACTCTACCACTAGTATGCATTTTTTGTTTGTTCAAGTTTGGAAAGAGATATAACTACCAGTTTTCTGAAAATTGTATACTTGCACTGCGTTCTTTGACTTTGCTGTGGATGCTTGCAGTGGACATAGTGGATATTCCTGCTTTTCAGGTTGTTTTTTTTTTTACGTACAGTTGCAACACTCTTAAGCAAGTTTGGAAAAAGTGAAGTTCAAAGTCAAGAATTCAGTACCTGTCTGAATAAACAGAACAGCTGGTGAAATCTTGCACTACAGGGATCAGTTATAAAATTTTTATGAATTCAGTGGACCCAGGACTTCTGACTTAAATTTGAGAAACTATGTACAGAGGATGGGTGTAACTTCATCTATACAAAATATATTCCAAGTTACCTACTTTGCTGACTGATCATTTATATAACTTCTAGTTTATTAATCAGTAAGTGTTAACAAACTGTGAAGACTTTGAAAGACCTGAAAACTTCTTTCTAACTCTGGAACATCAAAAATATTTCTTTAGTTTCAGCCTCTCTCCTTTAGAGCATCCCACCACAAATTCATATCTTTGCCAGAAGTGCAGGCTTTTGGACTGTTGAAATATGCCTCTGGCACTGATGACTGCAAAAGATGTTCAGATACTGCTTGCTTTGAACCATTTTTCTTTTTGAAGGGGGCTTGCTCTGGTTTAAGTGACACGCCATACAGGTCTAAGCTGGCTTAGCTGCACTTCTGTCCACACCCATCCAGTTTTATGATGTGTGCCCTTTTTTTGTTCATAGTTCATTACAAGGTCCCTCTTTTCAAGTGCACATGTGGAGATGAAGACAGATGGTGAGATGTGATGTTCAGCACAGCTTGAGTCACAGTGCAGCAGTGTCTCCTTGCACTTTTGTCTGCTCAGATTTCAGTAATTGGAAACAGGACATTCTCATTCCAAAATGTGGTGAACCTTCTTCCCGAAAATCCACTGATAAGTCATGAAAAGGTCTTCCTGGCCTTTGTCGCGGGTAGGAGTTGGGAGCAAAACCATCAATTCAATCAGTTTTTTGTATCTGTTCTGGAGGAATTTGATCCTCAGGGTCTGTTAGTTTTGTGGCTTGGAGATCACATCCAGTATTCATTCTTAGTTTCTAAGTACATAATCTGAGGCACTGCTTTGGGATTTGAGACATTAAAAAATCCCAGCCATATCTGTGCAGCTGTAAAACCAATGAAAGGATAGGGCATGGGGAAGGAGATTTTACATTCGGTGGAAAAATGGCCCCATAGGGACGTCAGTTATATAGACCAGTACATTTGGGGAGGTAGGGAAAAGAAAACAGGGCAGCTGTACTCAGTGAGAGGGAAAGTAACTTCCTGGCTATATCCAAGCCCGTAAAATAAGGTGGAATGATAGGCAGCCAGATTTGTTGAAACATTTGTTAGTTACTGACCCAGGGCAGGATGGGAAACCCGCAGTACAGTGAAACTGAGGGGAAAAGGCATGTAAAAAAATTAAGTAGTAATAAACAGAAATGAGCACTGTTTTGCTGAAGTCAAATAGTAGCAGGGGTTAATAGCAATGAGGGTGAAAAAAAAAGGTGGAGAAAATGGAAAGGAAGCTCATCCCTTTGAATAGTAAAGTTACTAAATTGGCATGTTCAGAGATGGGGCGTGGCCAAAAATGCTGGGTTTCCCTAAGAACAAATGGGCTCCTGATGGGCACTCGCTAAGCTGCGCTTACACATTCACTGCTCATCTTGCCATCCAGTCAGGCTCCTGTGGGCTTGCCTGAACCCTGATTTAAGTGAAATAGCATTTTAGATGAGCAAACTTATACTGAAGACCAGCCTTTCCAGGGAGTCCCAGTAGTGGGATTTATTTCACTGATCTGAAGTTTAAGTGAGCACCATGTATTTTTAAAGTGTGTTGAGTCTCGTTCAGTACAGCTGTTCCAAAGTAAGCCATTAAACTTTGCCTGGTGGTGCTGGGAGCAGGGCAGGGTCTCCTGGAGGACAGTGTATCCTAATTCTTCTACCCCTATTTTGGAGGGTATGAACTTTCTCTGAGAGGGGTTTATTTTTTCTTTCTGGGTGTAGAAAAACCCTGAAATAGTGACATTAATGAGGGGTATGGTTCAGGTCCAAACTTAGACATTCAGGAAGATGCCAACAGGAAGAAGTGCCTAGCCCCTGTCAGAGTCAGTGGAGAAGCAGTAACTATGGCCAGTGGAGCAGAGGCCGCTGTTGAGATGGGCAGAACCGATGGTTGCTCATGGTGGGCTGTGACTCTCCTTCTCCCTCCGCTGGAGACACTGACTAGACGCTGACACTGACTAGATCTTGAATGGTTACAAAGGGACTACAGGAACCCAGAGTCAGGTGTCTGAATCAAGAACTGTAATCCAGGATAGATGCCTGACTTCTAAGTTACTGAAGCAAACTGAAGTGAGTTTAGGCATAGAAGAACAGTAAAAGATGCTGTATTCCTAGCTCAGGATTCTGCTTCTCCAAGGTGTAGGTCTTCTCATTTCCCTGCTTTTACCATAGCATTTGTCTTTCACATTTCATAGCATTTTCATTAAATTAAAAATGTGCCTATAACTACAAAAGGAAAAAAAATAGTAACAGAACAAAGTCTGTATTTTCAGATGTTGAGGTGAAAGTATGAATTACCTTAAAATAGGCAGACATTCTTTTACATATTCATTTTTAAATTTTCCTCAGACTTGAAACTTGTCAATCTTTACCCAGAATACATTTTCTCTTGAATGGTTTGCCTACATGCTTTGCTAGTGGGGAGGGGTTTTTCCTTCTTTTCTCCTTAGCATACATTCTGCTAACTAAATTAATGATATAGGCAATTGGCAGTCTTTTCCTCCACTGAAATATTGACTTATTACTTGAATCTGGAGCTTGGTGTGAGAATTGGGCCCTCCTCTTGCAAAAAATATATGTGTATTCTATACATTTAATGACATGAATAGTTCCACTGAGATCTGGGAATACATTGCAGCGTAAAAATTAAAGAGCTATAAATCATTGCAAGATGAGGCTGTGGAAAGAAAAAATTAACTAAATGCTTATAGTGGATCAAAAGTAGACATATGTTAGCTTGGTAAATTTGTGAGATCTTTCTGATATATTGATGCTCTTAGATTAAGGAATTTAATTTGTTTGAATTAATGAACCATCATGTTCTATCATTTGTCTAATATAATTTTTTCTCCTTTCTTTTAAGAAATCAATTTGTTAGTAATCAAACCTTTAAGATGAATAAACAGTGCTAATTTTATAAAAAAGCTATAATTTATTATGCATTCAGTTACTTTGCTCAAGTTCTCATACAGATGAATTGTATTTGTGTATGTACAAAATAATTTTTTTTAAAGTTTGAGAACTGTCCTTGCTTGCCCATGCATCAGTGCTTCTACTCCCAATATGGTTTATTTCTGTTTTGGTCTTAGTAGGAAACTCTGAAATTACCAACCTTTCTACAAGATTGCTGTCAGGTTAAATTTACGTTTGGAAAGTTGTTGGGATCTTATTGGGTTTTTAAAATTTATTTTTATGTTTTTTAGGAGTACTAGCTCTACTGGATGTCAAAAGCATTATTTGTAAAAGCTGTTAAAATGCCCAGCCATGTGCAATATCTGGTGTGTCCCGTGGTTTCACTTGTGATAATGTATTATAATACAATCTGAAAACTAAATTTTTCATGGTGGTATGCTACCTTTGGAGTTTTTCTTCATTCTGTACAGACTTAATTACAAGATTCCGCTGCCACCCCTGTAAACATTCATGGACAGGTAACAATCAAGAAAGAGACTCTGTAACTTTGAAATGCTTTTGTGTACACCTATTTGTTAATGTTTTGTGCCAGCCAGAGAGCTGATAGATGCAGGAAACAGAATGGAGAATCTATTCCATAGAAATTAATCTGAAAGAACTTTACCACCTGTGTGTTCTTGTCAGGGGATGCTACTGCAGGAATAGTTGCTGGCTGCTTTTGCAGGCACTGCTGCTCCCGTCAGCTCTTGGTACAGGTATTTATCATCCTTCTGCCTTGTCTCTGAGCAAGCAGCATGCATTCTGGTTTCATTGTGTGGTTAAACATACAATGTTTATAGCATCACTTTGCTAGCAAATGTTTTGGCCTTCAGTTAATCTTTTATTTTCTTTGACTTGGTTTACAACTTGCTTATATTTTCTTGAGCTAATATGATGAAAAAAATCAAATTTCAAGCTCTTCAGAGGCAGGACACTTGCAGAGACCTGCTTCTTCCCTTGAATTGTCACTAATACACAAAAAATATGGTTGCTTGTTGAATCTTTATCATGAAGATTTTTTTTCCCTTGGAAATTCTTCTTAGCAGAAATCAGATAGAAATAAAAAATTGCAGTAGCAGTATAATGTCCCTTTTTAAATTTTATATTCTTGATTTAATGCTGTGCTATTACATAAAGTTTAATAGGAGATGCATACTTTAAGGTGTAAAGAAACATACTCAAGTGTCTCATATAATTGAAGGTTCATCTGTTCATCCTTAGACACAAAGGCAAATGGAATACATACCAAAGACTCCATTTATTGTAGCAAACTTCGAGATAAGTTAGGTTTAATTCAGAAAGTCTGTTATTGGTCAAGAAGTTGTTGCCTTAGGTAAGTACAAGAACAAACTGTGGAAGCAGCATGTGCTAAGTGGTGTTTTCTTCATGGGGATTTTAGAACTCATTTGGTAATCTTTTACTGTGGTACATGGACTCAGAGCCCTCCCTCAAGTTCTAATGGGAAAATCCCACACCCAGGTCTACCTACCTCCCATTCAACTTTCCAGCATCTCATTTCAGCTTTTACTTCCACAATAAAGTTAGTCATCAGTCCTCTGGATAATGCAGTGGAATTTGAGATAGAACCGTAATTGCCCCACAGTAGGTTTCTTCAGTTTCAGTGTCTCTTTTGTCATGGCTGAAGCCATGGAGGAAGATGCAAGCCCATGAGGATGGCACTCTGCTGCAAGTGTAATTACCAATAAGGGTGCCTGTATTACCCTTTCCAGTTAGTCATTCTTGGAGTCTTTTTCAGTAAAAAGGAGGGGATTTGCATGTAGAGGGAGCCTATAAATATTCTTTAATAGATGCAGTTCTGAAGAATTAGTGTTCTTCAGTAATTTGTCAAAACACAGCAAATAAGCAAGGGGTTAGATTTTTTTAATTTTTTTTTTATATTTTTCTGTAGCAATGACTTATTTGCTCCTGGAATGAAGCTGGGTGGCTTTAGACAGAATTGTGTCTTCCTCTCTGCTGCCTTATTTGATAAATGTTAAATTAAGAAGAGCTGATTTTCACCAGTTGTGTCTTGGCTGTCACGACTGTGCTAGCTGTGCTGGTGAAATACGGCTTCCCCAAGCCATTTGGTTTACCAGTGCCTGTAATTTAAAATATACTCTCCTCTCCTCCCTGTCATTTCCCTTTTGTGTCTTCTTTTCAGCCTTTTTCATTTCAGTTCCACTTAATACATTACCACCTTTTAGAAAGACATGTTATCTTCTGATACTCTCTTGAACAGACTATCAGATCTCTGCCTTTTTTCCACAGCTGTGATGGATAATATTGAGTCTCTTTACAAAGAGGAGATGCTGCACCATTAAGCACAGATGATTCTCCCTTCTCTGGTGTCCTGTGGAATTGTTAATTTCTTTCTTCAGCCAAATCCAAGAAGGAGAAATGCTTGTTCCTTTTCCCTGTGCATGCTGATTGTTTCTAAACACAATGCTCATCAAAACTCCCTTTGTCCAACCACTTTTCCAAACCAAACATCTTTTACAAAAAGAATGGAGGAGGTCTCTGTTCCAGTAGGGCAAGGTATACGCCTCAATTCCCAGATCCAGTTGACTGGGGGATGATCTGGTATTCCAGGATTGCAACTTTAGTTCCTATAATGATCTGGGCTAATGCAGTGTTATTGGTAAGATACTGGACAGCTACCACTGTTGAAGTAATATTTGGCTACAGGAATACATTCCCTCAGTGATTTGTTTGTTGAAACATCAGGTATATGGGAGCACCACTGTTCTCATATAAAACCTAATAACTGTCATCTCACAAAATGTGGGCAGCAAACTGTGGCCTTTTTATAATTCTTCTCCCAAACACTTGGTAAGTAATCCTGAAAGAAAAAAAAAACCAACAACAAAACTGTGGAAATATAAAGCATATATTTATAGACTAAATTTGAGTACTTTTTGACCATTGCACTAATGAGACATATAAGCAGTAAGAGAAATAATATTAAATAATGTTAATGAAAACGCAGAATTTGAAAAAGACCATTACTTTTTCTCAATGGAAATTTCACTAGATTTGGTACTTAATATTTTTTCCCTGAGGCTATTTTGTGGATTTTGTGTTTGAAATCGTTGGGATGGAGAAGTAAAGCAGGATCTGCGTTGATGGGTCTTTTGAACGGACTTGCTACTTTGAATTCAGTCCTTATGCAGTGTGTGGTGATTCTAAACTGCTTTTGTTACCTTGATACTGATTGAAATTAATTTTTTTGAAAAAGATCATGGAAAGAACAATGTTTAGATTTGATAGATTGTGTGGTTCCCATCTTTCCTCGATGGTTCAGTGACTGATGAATGGACATAATTCCTTCATGAAGTCTTAAAATGGATGATGTAGAACTGGTTTAGATCTCTGTTTTCATTTAATGTCTGTATGTACCCTTTGGGATTTTTCTTTAACAGACTTCTTGAGTCATGTATTATTTTCTTTCTTTGTGGGAAATGAGCATATTTGTATTATTGTCACAGAAAACTTGCTATCAAAATAATCTCACACTTCTGCAGAATTGGCAGGGGGAGTTTTGGAAGGGTGAGAGTTTGGAATTGAAACTGTTAGTTGCTGACATGTTCAGCTTTATACCAGAATTACACAAAGAAGGGTGGGTTTTTTTTTTGGGTTTTTTTTTTTAATTTTTTTTTTTTTTTTCTGTGTGTGTGTGAATGTGTACATAGTTTCAAGTAACATGACATGTTAAATCTGTGGTGTGTGTCTCCTGGCAGCTACTGTAAAAATTTAGCCCAGAGGCACTGCCCTCATCTCAGCCAGTCTGTCAGTGGAGTTCAGCAATCTCACAGGATGAGTACTAACAACCTGTTTCCAGGGTGTCTTGTAATTTGTTACAGCTCAATAAATCTCTGCATGAGCAGTAAAATCTGTGCTGCAAATCCATCCGTGGAATCAGCTAAGCCTTGCATTTAGAGCAAAGGATAGTGCTGGGCTTTGCAGTGTGTCTGTGTGTGCAGGGTTGGTTGGGCCTTCCCACTTCCTTTCCCAGTGGATACGTTTGGATCTCTATCCCAAAGCCTCTTGGGTCCTGTCATTTATCCAGGTACATATAGAAGCCATAGGTCCTGGAAGCAAGAAAATTCATTCAGTCTAATATTTTTGTATGTGTTAACAGTGAAGTTGTCAAGAATTCTAACTATGAAAAAAACCTAAAATGTATAAAGTGAGACTCTGATAGGTGAAGGTATAAGTGAATTGATATTATTGCTTTCCACATTGATACACTATTGTCTGTAGAATTCTTTAGTCTGCTGCCTTCTGTAATTATTGGTCAAATGCTTGGAGAAATAATTAAGAAAAGCAACTATTATAAGTACACGACTTCTTGAATTTAACTGCTTTTTATGAAAAGGTGTTTCTTCCTGTGAGATCTGTGCTAGAAGGAGCATATACAAAAGACTCAACTGTAAGGAGTAACACTTCTAATATGATAGAATTTACCATTTCAGTAGCAAATAATGAATGTATCTGAAGGTAACTTAGAAGAATTGGTAAAATCGTGTTATCTTCAGACGCAGAAAAGACTTATGCTTACCATACCCAATGGAAATGTAATCTTCCTCTTAAGATCTCACTGTCATTGTGCCTGAAATGTTCCTTTCTGTAGAGAGGGTGTTGTAAGCATAAAGCTTTCACACTGTCAGGGGATGCTATCTCTACCCAAAAACTGAGCTTTCTGTTTCAAAGGGATGCTGTTAATGTTTTGAACACCTACATTTGCATCTCCTGTGAAAATGGATTGAAGAGACAATGAGAGCCTACTCTAGGATTAGAGAAGGCATTTCCCTTTTTCTTGCTCTGTTGGACCTAGGAATATAAGAAATTAGTTAGCTCCCAGGTAGAGTGAAAAGCAAGTGAAGCTAATGGTTCGAAACAAATTTATGTTTTAGAAATCAGCTTTCCTAGGGAAAGGAGAGGAAGGTCAGTAAGGAACTAAAGAAGATACATAATATCAGAGTATCACAAAATGCAATGAAAGGTAAAATGATAAGTTTCAAGATTGTTTAAGAATTTTTTTGCCCTTTTATTTATTTTTTTTTTTTTAATTTAGGAGGGAGGAACTAATTAATTTGAGCCCACAATAACAAGACCAGAGTATGGACTCATTTCCAAATTATTCTGACAGAACTGAAGTTCTTCTGAGTCCCATGTAAAGGAAATTGAGGCCTGTAATCTTCAACGGCACGGTGTTGGGAATATAGACGTGTATCTATAGTAAACTTGGAGGATCTATAAGGAAATTAGAGAAGACCCATATTTAAACTCAAAGTGGATACCCAACCGAGTGCCACAGTATGTATTTTTTGGGCTGCCAATTTGAAATTTAAATGAGTTACAGTTTCACACATGTAAGTTATTGACAGAGCCTCTTTTCAGAATACTGTTGCAATACCAACAGCATATGTCTTGTGCCCTTTGTCACCCCTGTTGTGGAAGTGACTCCTTGACACCAACAGTTACATGACCGAGGGCCACAAGATCTCTTGAAGTCTGTCACCTTGTGCTAAACTGAGGTTCCACTGACTCTGGAGGGCTCTGCAAATTCTCTTATTTGGGCAAGCATAAGTGAAAACCAGCTTTTATTAGGAATCAGTGTTTCTGGAGCCTTTAGTTCTTTGAGGCAATAATTAAGTGATGGTTGTAGGAAGAAATTTCTGTGTTGGCATTTACTGAGCAGAAGACATTCAAGCATTTTTGTTTCTACGCTTATTCTTGTAGCATGGGGCTGGTGCATAATCTGAGCAAAGTTTTAGATTGCACGGAATTTTATCTATTTTTGAGCCATATCTTCAAGTGATGTCAGATGAATTCATATGAATATTACCTTTAATAATGTTTAGAGCCAAAACTCCTCAGTTATTTATTGTACTAAGCTTGGTGTCCTGACGTATTTCCTTTACAAATACTCCTGTGTTTAGCAGTCAGTGATGTGTTTTCCCCAGCTTTTCTCCTTGAAGATTGAGCATCCTCAGTGTGACCTTGACTTCTGGCATGCATCCACAGATTTGCTTTTTATTGTAATTCTAATTGTGTGTATCAAAAACAAAACAATGCTCTGCTCTTAAGCTGGGTAGAGTTTTGGTGAAAGATTTTTTTAAAATAAGTGGGAGCTTTAAATTTTTTATGTTTATTATTTTATGCTTTCTGAAGTACTTCAAAGAGGGTATTTCAACCTAGTCAATCTAAATTCAAACTAGTGCTTCTTGGTGAGACACAGAATATAAAAACAGCACAGTTTTCTCGACAGTTTCTTTTTGTCTGGTTGACTGTTTTTTTTTCGGGTTTTTTATTTTTTTATTGTCTTTTGTTTAGAAGTCCGCAAGGTTGTGGGTTGTTTTTTGTTTCGGTTTGTTTTTTTTTTCCTGCCCCTCAGATGTTCATGTTTTCTATTTGGTTGGTTTTTCCTTACTGAAGAAGGAAGAAGAAAAACCTGCTGAGCATATGTTGTAAAACCTCTGCCAGATGTATGTGAAATAGTCAAGGGTCAGAATAGGGGTAAAAGAAGAAATCCTTCTAACTGTTGAAACTGCTAAATTTGTCCTTAAAGAGACTTCTCACAGTGGGACTACAGGCTTTTGCTTGAGCACCTTAGCCCCAAGGCTGTTATTGCTGTTAATCAGCTGGGAAGGGGATTAGGAAAGGTAGAAAAGTTTTGCACTTGTTTTGTAGTCTGAAACAGGTGTTGAGCTTGATGATATGACAACAGCCACTCTGGTTTTCAGTTTCCTAAATGTTTTTCTTGCAATTACACTTGATTATTTTATACTTGAAACACTACTGTCAGCACTGATAAAAGGTATAATTTGCCCACTTTATATGACGACTATCTCTGTAAGCTGTAACAATGGTTTTAGGGAACAGGACCTCAAAGTCAGTGTTTGGGGGGTATGGTCAGCTTTGTGCACTGCTCTGGCAGTGCTGCCTGCAGGGCTTCAGGGGAGACAGGGTGCATGGTGCAGCCCATTTCCAGCCTGTGACCCTGGTCCTAGGTCTATAGAGGGCATTGAGGCCAACACCAGCCCTGAAAGGAAAATACTTGAATTCTGGAGTTCAAGGAAACAGCATGCCCTTCTGGCTTGTTCCTGAGAAAGCTGAGTTGTGGGCACTGCTTGGCATACTGAAGTCGGGACTGAAGGTTCCAAGCTGACTTAAGAGTCAGAAGCTCCAAGGATTATGAGCTCATGTCTCCTGTTAATGGTATTTCCCACTGCTTAGTTTTTGATGACTTGCACTTGGAGCATGAATCTGTTACATTTTGTCTGATTCTCCTTGGGCATTTTATGCTTGCTCTCAGTCTAGCTCTGAATTTTCTATTCTGTTTTTTGAACAAGATTAAAAAAATTACACATTATTTAGAAATTGCCATTTAGACATGCGTAATTTAAGACAGCTGTTTCCTTCAGTGGATTATTTTTTAAGTCCTTTTATGGATTGAGGCCCAGACATTTTTACGTTTTGGTCTTCTGATGACTGGTGTTAGAATATTCTCAGCCACTCTGTAGATTTAGTAGCAATAAATTATCTTGAGAGGTTTATGGGAGAGCAAAAAATTGGGTCTGCATCCAAGGCTAGGACTTTAATCAAGGACTTTTTCTTGTGGCATATGGTTTTCTGTGTTGCTCTGCTTTCTCAGCTGATGAGTGTCAATGCACTACTTTGCAATTAAGCAGGATTCTATATGTTGTGCTTCTGAAACTAGGATTGGACATCTATTTAGCCAATCTGGTTGCATCAACTGTCTGACTATTAGGATAAAATAAAAATCAATAGTTACGTGATCATATTTATGTAAAAGATCATCCAAATAATTTTCATTATTTTCATGACCAGCCAGTGCCCTGCCAAAGTTGTTTTCAGCTTTTTTGGGGTGCAGTTTCTTTTTACAGCAGATTAAAAACTATAACTGTGGGTCTAACCCCTCATCTGCACCCTCAGGGACTTGCAGCTTTATCCCCTTTTGCACTTGTGCAGCATGCAGATAAGTCATACTGATTTCTCTTGGCAATAATTAACTAATGAAAGCGTGGGATCCAGGGTTTCATTAGATCACCAACCTTTTCCTATTTGCCCTCCATCCACGTGTTCATGAGATCTGGCAGGAAGCAGAGTAGAAACATGTTTTTGGCAGGAGAATGTGATTAGGTGTGGGCAGGTGTAACATATTACACCTTCTGCCAGAGAAGGCAGTGATTTAATGTTTGGGTTAAGGCAATATTGAGTGATGTTGTTATTTTTAGGGTAATATCAAGTAAAAGTAGGTAATTTTTTAGAGTATAATTTTTTAGATCCCGCTAATAAATTGATGCTCAACCAGCCTAAGCATAGTACAACAAACAGTGTTATAATCCTAAGTACAGGTTATAAAATGTGCTTAAGAAACTTGAGAAGAAATCAGAAGGGTCAATGGTAGCGAATATAAGTGTCTTTCATTCACTACTGATGACTGCATGAGCTCTCTCTTAAGGCTGGATTATTGAAATAAGATAGTATAACACAATAATTGGTTAAATCAAAGTCTAAACCTGTCTTATCCAAGATTTTAAAAAGTGTACATTACTTCTGTAATGATTTTGGACTTTTAAAAACATTTCTGCTGGCATTATTTTTCCATATATTCTTGGCATTTTGCCACTGTAGTATAACAGCTGCTGCAACACACAAGAAAATTATATGTATGGCCTATTTGCTGAAGTGTATGGTGAATAGTGTGTACTTTCGGAAGGTACAAAATTCTCTTTAGACTCAGTATTTTAAGTGCATCCTTTTAATGAAAGTTTAACCACAGAGCATGTTTCTGGATAGTACAGGGGAAACATTATGCCACGGGAAAAGGAAAAAACCCAAAAATCCTTCATTTGCTAGTTGCTCAGGGGTGTGTCAGGCCTGGTATCTCAGCTGAACACCTACGTATCTGAACACCTTGTAGAATTAACATGGGTTTATTCGTTTTTGATTTAATAACCATGCCATTCACAAAATGTGCAGTATTTTTGAGACCATAAGCCAGAATTACAGTGTGTTTCTACTGCATATGCGTAGTTTTATCTCAGCTTTCTAAGAAGCTTTGACCTCATGCTCTGCGCGTATTAATGTGTCCTTTCACAGTTGCATTTTTAATGTTGACACTTCTAATCTGGTAAAACCCCTCTATATTTGTAGCAAGTAAAAGGAATTTGTGATCAACAGGCTTTTTCCTTCAGACCTTCCCTATCCTGGACAGTATCTTTAAAATATGGGGAAGCCTGTATATTAAATGGCTTACAGTTTCTACCTAAGAAAATGTAACTGAATCTGATAAAGGTGTTCTGAGGCCACCTGTACGAACAAGGGAAAAGCAGTAAGCAATTAGGAATATTTTACTGGATCACAAGGTAATTAAGTTCCTTCACTGCAGCATGAAGAAAGCTGCTTTTTGTTAGAAAAATTGGAGATAAACTTTATTTGGGATGCAAATTCAAAAGAAGTTGGACATCTTAACCACGTGGGTACTGAAACTGTTCTCACTGAAGTGTGAAGACCAGATGCTTTTCTTTCTAAGAATGTCAAAAAGAAACATGCCCATTAGCATCTTTCATAAAAAAAGGTATTAATTTATTATTTTTTTAAATTATTGTTAACCTTCTCTTCAACTTTTTGTTCAATCCCAAAAGGGAATGGGGTCCTGATTATGCTTTCACTTGTGCTAGAGCAAATATTTAAATCAAAGTATCTTATCTACAAGCAAAAAAATACTTGTTATATGTAATGAGCATCTACATATGATGCTGAAGGTATGTAGTAAAATACCTATTGTATCTGTAATAGAATAATAAAATCTAGTTAGTTGTATGGTAGATTACTGTCACTCTGAAGACAAAAGCTAAAAATGTTTTGCCACTGTAATTGCTTTCTTCTTTGTTACAGAGAAGGGACTGTTGGTTAATGTTATCATTCTCTCCTGCTTTATAATGGATTTGCTTTTAGCTTGTTTTTCTGAAACTTCATATTTCAGGGATAATGACTAGAAAGTAGCACATCATGAGATCAGAGTAATTAGTAGTATGGTTAAAAGTTCAGTGTCTTCTACAACCTCTGGACATTTTTTTTCCTGAGTCAGACTCAGCTGGCAGTGAATAATGTTTTTCTAAATGCTTTATTGCATTACTGATGGAATGAAATGTGCTTTGACTGCGTGACTGTTGGGAAGTGGCATGATCATGGCTAAGTACAAACTAAAGGAAAAAAAAACGGGGCAGTGGAGAGGTAAGGGAGAGACTGCCACTCATGTTCCATTACTGCATAGTTCTTTGAAGAAAAACTTTGTAGGGCTGATACTTAACACCCGCCACTAAAATGTATGGTTTTGCAACTTCTAATAGTATGAGACATCGAACATTTGGGAGAAATAGCAATTTTATGTCTTGGCCCAGGCTATGCTGGAAGGGATGGAAAATAATTGCTAACCTTTTCCACACCCCAAACATTTTGTCTCATATTCCTGAATGTTTATTATTATTATTATCAGCTCTGCTTCCCAAAGAAAAGCCCAGTGTATGGTTGTTTGTTCCTACATCTTCCAGTGAGAGCCTTAGATTGGCACAAACCCTTGAGCAGTAAACAGAGCTAGAGAATTTCTTCAGAGTATAAACAATCTGGTGGGACTGACAGGTCCAGGTTAAACCATGTAAAGTGTTCTCTTCTACAAGTACTTCATTAAACTTCATTAAACTATTAACAGTCAAGAAAAAAATAAGCAAAAACTCCCTTGATACACAGGTCCTTTGATAAGTCCTGGTTTGTGAAAGTCACTTTACAAAGATCCTGACAGGAATCTTTCTCTACTGAATTGCTACATCATCATTGTGAAAATGAAGCCTTTTCCCAGCTGCTTTAAAATGTCAGGAAATTGTTGGCAGGTACAGCAACAAGCTAAAGCACTCTACTTTTCTTTCTCTCAGCAGGTTGCCAGCATTGAGGACTGTTGGGGAGGAAGTTTCTCTAGGCAGTAATAAATATAATAATAAAATTACTGATGGCTGCTCTCTCTGACACAGAAATGTTCCTTTTTGCTCTGTTTTGGTGACAGAAATAAAAAGAAAGAAATTGAAGGGTTCTAGTAAGGTTTCTTTTTCTGAAAAACTCAAACTGATAAATATCAACATCATAGGTACTAACTTTCCCCTCATACTTTGCAGAAAAGTGAAGCCTATGATGCCTCTTGCTTCTTTATGTTTTGGCTCTTTAACTGTAGAAGAGCAGATCTGTGATGTGATGACAGCTTTTCTCAGTGGTATAAGTTTGACATCAATTCCTTGGATGAATATGGCTGACTATCTTTTCATTTCTTGAGGACTGTAGTTGCATATTTAACTTTTGCCTGTATAGTAGGGAAGCAGGAATGTTGCATAGTGTCCACTTGTTTTTCTCCTTGTTTTAAAGACTTTGGAAAAATAGTCAAACCTTTTTTTAATTTTTGTTTGTTTGTTTGTTTTTGATTCTGAGAGTGTACTAGTGCTCTCCTTGGTTGTGGATTCATTTGGGTGTATGTAATTATGTTTAACCTTCTTCCAGGTTCCAGCAGTAAAGATGACCAAGTTCAGGCTTGCTAGAGCTCTTCTTAACTAAATCCAGGTGGCAAAGAGCTTTTCCCAAAGCTACTTGTGCTCATTTTTGGTGCTGGGACTTAAAACAGAACCTCTTTAAGTGTCTCGCTTTCATTTGAACCTAATTAATGTATTCAATAATGTGCAGAAATAGGAAAAGAAAAATTTTTTACTTGAAGGGTAAAGTAGGAGAAAATGGAATGTGAGGAAATTTTGACCAAATATATAACAAAAAAATCCAAGTGTCACTTATGTTCAGGAATCTAGCTCTCTTTATTGATAAAACAACTAAATTCTTTGGTCCTACTGAATCACAAAATAAATAAACCTCTTTGTCAGGTTCTTGGCAGTTAAAGGCAACATCCCACACTTTCCCTCCCACTCTTTGTGCTCTTGCACCACCAATCACCACTGAAGATGCAACAGGCATTTCTGAATTTTTGCAACATTTACGAATTTTTACAGCATTCCTAATCTGGCTCCCATAGGCTTATTCCAGAAAAGGTATTAAAATAGTTAGATAGAAACAAGAAGAATATTTATTTGTCCTCTGGACAAAGTGTCTAGTGTATGCCCTTTGACGTGAGGGCAGATTCTTTATGAGTTTGAACCGGAGGCTGGTTTGACAGCCTGGCTTGTCCTGCAGAGTCCCTCCCACCAGCTGATTGTGTTGTGCTGTAAATGCTCTTATATGATGATATTGCATGAACTTACAGCTTGGAGTTGGTCAGCAATGGAATAGACTCATCATCCTCTCTTTCCTTTGATTACTGAAAAAAAAAAAAAGGAATGAATTGTCTCAGATCAAGGTGACCCACTTGTCTATTCCTGTCCTGTCGTAGAAGTCTGCAGTATTGCACATACAGTCAGAGCTTGAATTCCTAGTAGTTCTACAAAATCTCATGTGAAGCTGTGGGTTACCCTCAGGCACATCCAGACTAGAGCCAGATTACTTCCTCTTAGAGAGGGAGCCTTATTCACTCCCCCTAAACTTTGTAGCACTGGTCCTCACACAGATCAGAAGTGTTCTATAAACAGGATTGCATATCCAGGCTTTTCTCCAAGGTTGCTTGGGATTTTTGAAGTTTCTTGAGAAATGCCCTTGAGACTAAAGGGACAAAGTTTTCCTTTAAGGTTTCCCTTCCTGCTTTAAGGAACAGTGGCGTGTGTGCTGTGAAAGCAAATAATTTCTCCTGAGCACATTGTAAAGGAAAATGATACAGAAAAATAGTCTGTAAAATACAGTGTGTTTTCAGTCTATAAATAAGGCTTTTCATGGGGGAAATAGAAAAACATGTCTCATGATTCCATGAGACAAAGAGGAAAATAAGCTCATGGCCTTGTTTGCTAAATTTAAAAAAAAAGATTGGTAGAAAGCCTTCCCAAACTGAACTGGGGGTCAGATCTTTGTATTGATTTGGAGGACTACTTCCTGACCTGCTGCTGCTTCAGTAATTTCACATATTTCAACATAAATAGCTTCTCCTCCTGGATGGAGCCTCATTTCTCGTGCAGTTCCTTTTTCTTAACAGTTTAATCAAACTAATTGTGACAAGCAGTGTATTTGTATAAATATTTTAATGTGAAGCATGAGGATTGAATTACTTATTCTGTAAATATAAGCTTAATGTAACTATCTGTGGAAACCATCTCATTCTCATATGGCTGTACAGTTTGGTCATGCATGCTCTCTGCTCAGTTCCATATCTAATGTCACAAATGGCTCAAATAAATTATATTATTTGCATAAAAGCTAAACAAAAGAAACAAAACACTGGAGGTTTCTTGGTTTAGCACATTCAAAAACTAGTTGTCTTTCTAAATTCAACCATCAAGGGACCCTAGATTCCTGAAAAGGGGTTAACAAAGATACAGATGATGTCATTCATTGTCCAGTCTTGTCTCATGCATGAAGAGGCATATTTTCTGACCAGATTTTTCTCTTGCCTGGCTTTGTGACTTGCAGTACTTCTGCACCAGCCCTTTCTGGGGGGGAACAGAGCTGTATGTAATAGTACATCCCACTGTGTAGATGAGTTATTGCTCTTTAGGGGAAAACAGTGCTAAACATGAAAAAGATATCACGCCAAAAACCATACCACAGCCCAGTCAGTGGGTGACTGGTAGAGTTCCTTGCTTGACTGCATGCATTAAAAGGTGGCTTAACAGTGCAGAAATATTCCTTCCTTGCACTTTCCATCCCAAGACTCGGATCAGGTGGCACCAGCTGCTGCCATCCCGGCAGCAGAGGTTTCACTCCCACTACTCCCCTGGGCTTCAACCACCAAGCCAAGAGGTGTTTCAGCAGCCATGCTTCAGGAGAGAGGCAAGGAGGAGGAGACCAGAGAGCAGGTTTGAGCTGGTGGCATGGACATGAATCAGTATTTGACATGCTTGTTTTCATGTTCATTAGGCGCTGCAGCAATAGGGTCAGTGTCTCTAGACTGTGCCTTGTGCCTCCTTACCCTTCACTTATAATTTACTAGGATCAGGGCAAAAAAACCTCAAAGCTATTAGTCAGTGAGCTGAAACTAGTTAATAAAAGTATACTCCAAGCTCAGAAAGAGCAGTAGAGAAAGGATTTCCCAGCCCTGTCCCTCCAATTCCCCATGTATTCTTCCTTTAAAAGAAGGGCATTTTCTCAGAGGGAGAATGTTCACCTCCTCCTGATGGCCCCTGATGCTGATATCATCTACAGCATGTTTGGGGAACACTTTTATTTTCTCACTTCTTAGCTGTTGAGCCGAGCTGCAGAAAAAATAATCCTCTTCTGCTTTTGAAAGCACCTTATTACAAATAATTTCTTGTTTAAATAATTCAGGATGTCAGCACTACTTCAATCAGGTTTACGGGTTGACGTTAACATTGGGAGTTTTCAGTGGGAGGTTGTGCTGGTTTGAAAGCAAAACCAGTGAAACTCCAAGTCAGAAATACAATTTAATAGGAAAAAGTAAAATACATGCAAGTAATACAAAGAAAACAAAAACCACTGACAGAGTCAGAATACAACCTGATACCCTGCTAGTTAGGGTCGTGGCAGCAGTCCAGATGAGGTGGTCTTGCTGAAGTAGTGATCCTGTAGACAGGTCTGGTAGCTCTTGTCCTCTGGAAACCAGTGGGTCAGGGCTCCTTGTTCTGTCCCAGTTCCCACATTATATCCAGGTGGGAATGCTTGGCTCCTCCCCCTGGGTGGAGCATCTCACAATGGGATGATGTAATTCTATGAGTCATGTGGTGGATCCTCACAATGGGCTGATGTCATTGTATGAGTCATGTGGTGGGTCCTCACAATGGCCCATTAAACACAAATGGCTCCCGGAGGGAGTTATCTATGACTCATAGGGCGAGGTGTTAATGGCCCATTAACAGGAGATAGTCCAGGGGAAGAGGCAAAGAAAAACACTGCCCCTCCTTGGTTTCAACAGTTAATGAAGATGGAGATAGAATACAGACCCTCTGGCACATTTTTACATTGTAACCTAGGACAGAGGTGAAGTATAGTCGCTAGGAATTATGCTGCAGAAACCAGAGGGTAGACACCAATCCCTTCTGAGCTGTTTTTTTTTTTTTTAACTTCTGTTTTTATTTTCTCTGAATAAAATTTGCACTGATTCTGAGCTATCTTGATCAGAGCCCTAGATAAGCTAATTTGCTTGTTGTGGGACTGCAGTTTTATTCACAAGCAGCCAAGTTTTGCTACAATCTTACTGTTTGAACAGAAACCTGTCCTAATGCTTGTACTCAGATCAAGTATTGAAGACAGGAATTATTTCTAATTGGATCTTGCTCCAATATCTCACTTGCCTCTGTCAAGAAGTATCAAGTTTTATAAAAATCAAGCATGTCTCCAAACTTTTGATGGGGTTTTCTATGTCCTAATTTATTTTTTTTTCTGATGAGACAAATCTCCCTTGGAATAAGTGGCATTTCATAGTTCAGGCTATTTCTTTGATATGTGAGAAACCTAGGCACACGTGTTTGTGTTAGGGGTACACTGCCTCGTGCTTTTGGTGGAGAGGAGGCTTTTCATGAGATGTCAAAACTCTAAAAAGTTGAGGGAAAAAACTTTCAGAACATTTTTGATTTTTGTGATTTATTTTTTTTTATTTTTCATCCAGCTCTGCCTGTGTCCTTCAGCTGATTTTATTCTCTGAAAAGAAATTGTGTGACTATTTCTAGAGTTGCTTCTGGGCTTGATGACATAATTTACTCAGTTTAGCAGAACTGCAGAAGTCTAAATTAACAAACCACTGTGTTCTGATGCTAGAGCTAAATCAACAAATAGTATTTTCAGTGAAGCATTGCCACTTTTTTTCTCCAAGGTTTTTTTCACTGGCAGAGTGTCATTAGGGGAAGGAGAGATATTCAATGCACACATCAGAGCACAGCTAAAATTTTACTATATTACAGTTTTGGAGGGCCTTTTTTTCCTCTCTGTCATGGGTGCTGATCATTTCCATTAGAATTTCCTAGAAGGATGCCAGTTTTAATTGTGCTTTTACCACATAAAAAAATATAGCTCAGTATTGATGATTAATTTCTCTCAAAGGAAATCGCTGTTTCAGTCAGGTGTCATCGGAGGATGCTTTATGGCACCCACAGCAGCATTTTGGGGATGTTGAGAGAGCATGAGCTTGTACTGAGCACGCTGTGCAGAAGCCTGCAGCACGAAGGGCATTGGCACTACCTGGCCAAAGCTTTCTGAAGCTCTGTTGGTTTTTGTTTTCTCATTAGGGCCAAAGACAGACACCACCTCACCTGGACAGAGCAGAACACCTCTGGGTTACCCCCTTATTTGCTCCTGCTACTTTGCAGGAACAGCCAAACAGCCTCCTTGTGGTTATTTCCTTAAACAAGTAACATTTTCTGCTATTCAGTTCTGATCTAGCTGAAAGTTATTTTCATTAAGAATGTGTAGAAATTAGATATTTGTCTTGTGTGATGGGAAAGGAAACCATAGTGAAGCTGTTCAACCCAAAGCTACGTGGTGAAAAGGAAAATGTTCTGCTGGATCCTGTGCCAGCAGAATTTTGGACATAATGCTGAAGCAGTAGAATTTACTTGAAGAGTTCAGTTACTTAAAAAGAAAACCCAAAAAATTAACCAGTATTTCTGCTTAATTTATACCAAAATTTTAGATACATACCCTGTAAGGAAATTGTTCCAATGTAAACCAGTATTACTCTTCTTTTAGAAAAACTGTAAAACTAAATAATAGATGTGAAAGCACAAATGTCATTTTGATGGCTTCCAGAAGAAAACTTTGCATGACCAATTAGCCTGTTTGTGCAGCATCTTTCTCCTCTGGGCTGCAGAGGCTTGTCTCAAGCCACTTACAGTTTATGGCTGCCCAGAGCAGCAGTCTGTGGCTTTTCTCACTTCTTTTATCTCACTTCTTGAAACTGGGGAACTGTAACTTCAGCTGGGTCGGAAGATGCATGAATGATAATTGGCACACATTTTTCAATGGGAAGGAGGAGGTTAGAAAAATATGACACAAGTTTTGGAGGGGGTAGCTCTTGTGGGCTGTGTGCTGCTATCCTCCTGTCTGTTTTTAGCTCAGTTCAGTGACAGTCCCTTGACGGAATAAAGCATCTTACTTTTATAAAAATGAGAATGTTTTTGTGACTCATCATTTAAAAAAATAATTTAGTCTTACATTATTACATTTTCCTTTAGTTGTTGTATATCTAATCTCTTGACAAAAAAATACAAAATTCTTCCCTGCTAGAAATCCAACTGATAAACTAGCTTAGCTAGGGAATTTCAATACAGATTTTCTTTTAAAACAAATTGGATTTTCAGGCTTTATCTAGAGTAAGGAAATAATTCCATAACACAAAAACATGCTCTATAACATCAAAAAGAAATCTGTAACCTACCATATTATGAGAAATTAAAACGAATGTGAAAGTGGCAAGGCAGATGTGGTTGCTTTTGTAATAGATGCAGCTTATATACCCTTATATGGCATGACACTACGCCTGGCTATGTTAAAGGAAATTATAACAATGGAGAAATGTTGCAGGAAGCCTTGAAAACAGGCAGGACTTTTGGGGGTGGATGAAGGAAACTGGAAAATAAACTAAGCCTGTGTTTGGGGATTGCTGGTAAACAGCAGTTTTCTTACTCAAATGTTAATATTTTCTTCATCATACCAAGAATATGTCATCTTTACTTGTAGCACTGTTGGGACACTTCACTGTCTTGCATGGCAGCTTGCAAAATTGTGAGATTGAGCTCTTTATGCTGTGTTGACATGTGACTGTTTCTCAAATGGCAAAATTGACACAGTCAGAAATTATTGTCTGGTCCAGGCTATTTATTTATCTTGCAAGTGTTAAACCAGCATATACCTGTCAAATCTTCCAGAATATTTCAGATTCAGATTTTTAAAAAACCCCCATAACTGCACTGAAATTCTGAAAGGCTGTTTTATTTTCCAAAAGTAGATGGAAAATGACAAAGTTGCGAAATTTAAAGTACTTATTTATATGCAGTGTTTTTAGTATACATTCCATTAATTTAGTTGAATATATTTTATGTACAAGCAATAGCTGATGTGACTGACATTACCACAGCTCTTAAGGAATATAAAATAATGAGAATAAATTAATTTAGGAAGAGAAGAGTGAGTGACTGGAGCAGTTAGACACTCTAGTAAAGATTATGTGCATAGCAAGTAGTTCAGTTAACATATGAGCTCTGACATATCAGAATTTCTGCACTGGTATCAGTTTGAATTATGAAGTTGTCAAGCATGATGGAGAAAAGACAGAAATAATGAATTGTTTTGCTTTAAGAAAAGCTGGGCAAACATAAGAGCACTAGTGCCACATTACCTATTTTAGAAGTCAGAGGGCTAAAAAACAAAGATTATATTTCTACTTGCAAATTTCGTAATTTATACTAATGGTGTTCAGAATAACTGACCACAAAGTTTTGACTCAGTGACAAAGTTAAAAAATTCTGATACTAATGATGCATATATAACAGCTGGAAAATGCAACAGGTCAGTACATTTTGTTTCCTTTTAAAGTAAGAATAGACTGATAGAGAACACTGCAACCAGGTTAGTTTGTTATCAGAGCTTGAAGACACCAGAGGAGATGCAGTGACTAAGATATCAGAGGGTGAAATCTACTTGAGTCAGTGAGCATAATTTTATGAAGAATGGGACCTGTCATAAAAACATCAGTGATACCTTGTCATGCACATATGACAATGCTGCCTGCTGTCAGTATTTCAGAGTTTTTGTAAGGCTCTTGATTCAGTATCACCTGTATTTGGATTTTAACAGTCCCATGATGCAATGGTTCAGTCCTCTTATTAAGACTTGTAATTTAATGGGCCTTCTTAAAAATACGGGGGGTTATTTTCTACATTGGTTCAACTCATTATTATAACCTCAGCTAGTTTTCCTTTAGTGACAGAATTTAATATTGAGATCCCTGAGGTAGAGAAAGAGAAGCTTCTAAAACTTGGAGTCTTTCTGCATTTAATCAACATTTTTTGAAAGCTTGAAGCAGATGAATTATATTTTATATAAATTTGAAATTAAATATTATGGGAGAAAATTTAAGGTTTTGCAAGATTCCAATATTTTGTTAGATAATATTGATATTATATAACTGGTAATAGCTCTTAGAGATTTTATGGAAATCAGTTCTTAGTTTCAGTTTTGCATTCTGGTAAAATTCCCCATTAGATAAGAAGTCAATCAGATATCTTACGTGATGACTTATTCAAGACTTTCTTCTGTTTGCCAAAATGCCTGTTTTATTGACTTACCTTTCACTGCAAACTGCAAGAGTTGACATTTGGATGTACTTTGTCAAGTGAACACTCTTAACATCCTTGGTGTGTTGACACAAGTGGTTTGACTGTGAATGGAGGAAAAGCAGTACAGAGAACATCCTTCCCTTCCTTACAGGAAAACACAGAGGCCAGTAAGTGATACTGAATGAATGAATCTTGGTGTTTTCCCACACACTGAAACCACTGCTCGGGGACCTGGATGGTCAACTATTTGCAAAAACTTTGCAAGTTTCTGGTACAAGATTAAAAGTGAGGTAATAAAATGGAAACATTCTTTATATGACTTATTAGTAGGTTGAGACACATTCATTTGTAGGATACTGCTGAAAAAAACATACATTAGTGTAGAAAAAACAATTTTTCTCTCAGCATTTTCTCTGCAAGAGTAGCCTGTTGCATTTTTTTCCCCATGCATCAATCTTTTTAAAATATTTTTATTTTACATCCATATTATATATGTTCAGGAACTGCATAACAAATGATCAGTATAGATTCTTGTTTATAGTACACCATCTGGCAGGATTTATGAAGGTCTGCCTGATCCGTGCTGATTTGTAAAACAGTGACTTTACTCTGTCATGCTGCTTAGACTTAAGGTGTTACTAGCGTAGGCAAAAGGTAAAAACAGATTTCAGGATAGTGACATGCTTCAGGAATATGACTGTTATTTAATTGTTTGGTATTCTAAATAGCCTTTTTTTATCGACAAGTTTTAAAATTTAATACAGAAACCCCCTGTGGACCACCATAGATTCTTAAAAGAGCATTATGCTGAAGAATAACAGTAGGAAGATACTGGCAAAGACAACAACTCTTATTATGAACAAGAATGTTGCACCGGCATTTGTGATCTGTGCTATAAGAACCTGTTGGGCTTATCCTTTGCTCACTGAAAACAAAAAGTTTCAACAGCACTATCTGATGTGCTTCAGAGATTTCTTGAATCTGAAATGTCATCTCTGACAGTCAAATTTCAGAGAGGAAAGATTTTGAGTGAATTGCTGAGTAAAATCTCTGATTATATCCACAGCAATGGAAGCATGGTTATTTACCTTCTCTTTCATTCTTTAGTTGTTCATTTCTATTGTTTGGAAAACATCTGAAATAATTTTGATAAAATCACAGATGAGTTGGAAAATGTCATCTTGGTCACCTTGAAATGTGGATCTTACAATCTGGAGTTCCTTGAGGGAGTTCATGAACTGAAAGAGGCAGGAAAGTCTCCTAAGCAGGTCCAACCTGCCCCAGCTACTCCCAGAGAGCCCGAGTGGCTTTTGTCAGCTGCCTGCCTACCTCTGTCACGCTTTCTTGAAATGCTTGAGTCAGTCAGAGGGTGAGAGAAAGAAGTGACTCACAAATCTCACCTCAAGCACAGTCCTTGTGAGAGGTTAGGGCATCCTGGTGTCATCCACAGCCCCAGAGGCTGACAGGCATCTTTTGGCCTCTGTTCCACAAATGTTCATGTTCTTTAGCTTGCAGAGGTATCTCAGGAGATTATGCTAGTTAGTAGACTCAGATGTTGTATGAAGATGCATATTAATATCTTTTTAAAGTAGGTAATGTAATGGCAATTGAATTCCAGAATGCAGTTCTATTTTAAAATACTCAGTGTTAAATTCAGAATTTCATTGGAATATGTAGATTCTTCATAGGATTTTTAAAACTTCTAGTTTGTAAGTGCCTTTTTTTTTCCTTGGGATGCAATTAATGTAAAAACTAAAGAGCGATATATGTATAAATAAAATAACCCAACCCTGTTAAAATAAGTGTCTTTAAAGTATTTTTAGAATTAGTTAGCAGTGAATATTCTCCTGGAATTCACTACTAGTCATTAAGTTGGGAAAAACTAGTTATCTATAACTTGCAACTAGGTGCACCTTATTTATAACACCTGCTTGGCAGGAGAGACTAGCGCAGTACAGTTCCCTCAGAGTATAATATACTTGAGGAGTTTTTTACTTCAGAAAAAAATGTGGGAAGTATGCTCTGTTTCATCCTCCTTGCTTGTATTCAGGACCTCACCTGCTCACTTGACTAAAAAACTAATGTTTATTTTTACTCTGTAAAGGGATTGAAAGGAATTCTAGTTCACCTTACACATCACCAGTATACCTCTTCAAATAATGCCTGCTATTTCTGAGTAAAAACAATATTATGGTGCACAGGGTTTGTGCTCCATCCAGTCCAAATTTCATTGCTGCTACAAGCTTCTCCACTTCTCTTCTTGGGTAACTGATTAATTGTGTCTTTACCATAAAGGTTCATAGTATCTTCTTCTTTCCGTTCTGACATTTGTAGCAGAGAAAATTTACCCGTTCCAAAACTCTGAATTCATCCTTTGCACCTGTATTTAAGGGATTTAATGTCTGCAAGCTGGAAAGCCAATATTAGCTTGGTTACTGTGGTAACAGACTCATTTTCAGCAGCCTGTAATGAATGCTGCTAGATACAGCACTGCTATTCTTGAATTTTATTTATGTCAATGTGTTTTAAACACATTTCTCCCATACCATATCTCCTGCTAATATCTCCAAGTATGAAGGTGCTGGTATTTGAGGGTTTCTCATAAAGTCCAGGTTCCAATGTGATGGTGCGTTTGGGCAAAGTAAACTCTGATGCTTTTGCAGAACTCTGGTCTATCACCCCAGTTAATACTGACACTGAAAGTCTACCCTGGGAACTGGGTGCCTCAGTGAAGCTTTGCTCTTCTTGTTGGTTTTACAAAAACTTGTAGATTAAAAAGCCTTCTGGCCTCTTGGTTTTTGTCCACACTTTTTGAGTGACTGAAGGAGCCTGCCCAGCAATGCCTTTGAAACTGGGTATATATCTCAGTTTAATAATTATGTTGATGGAGACAGGAACACTGTTCCCTGGATTTCTTGTAAGGTGATAAAAACTCTTTAAATCACATCTCAAAAAGCTGAAACAAAAAAACTAAAGAATCTATTGAAAAGGATTGCTCATCATTTATAAAGCTGCCAGTACCTTTATGGGATGCTTTTGTTTTCACTCTCAGTGCTTATCTCTCTTTGGAGTCAAGTTTTCACGATTTTCTCAAAAGTTTGCTCATGCCAAAACCTAGAGAAAATACTCTGTAGGCATTACCACCTTGAAACAAAAACCAAGTACGTTAGAAAAAATTAGTACAGCATTTAAAAGAAAGATAAAAAAATTACAATATTTGTTGACCACTAGGCCTTTCTTAGAAAGACTAACTTATTTTAAGTACAGAACAGCTGAATAAGGGAAATAAAATCAGCATAATTTTCAGTGTCATAATTACTTTACAATATGGGAACAATGCTTAAGGGATTTATACAAAGCTTACAGAAAGTTAATTATGAGAGCATGATGTAGGAATGAAATGCAGATGCCTGCATTAAATTAATTTGTTGCTTAGAAGAACTTTGGAGGATGTTCCCTACCCCGTGACCAGTAACTTCCCCACGAACTCAGAATGACACAAGCCTGGCCCTCAGGCAGAGGGAGGTTGGGGCTGATATGATGTTTCTCCACAATTACTCAATCTTTAAATGACAAATCTACCAGCAGTGCTAGTAGCACCATAATGCCTTCCTTGCCTGCTGTGAAAAATGCTTTCTGTAACTTGGAAGGATTATCACTGAAGTATTCCACCCTTGTGTAAGTATGTTGTCTCCTCCAACTGCACCTGAAAACAAGCTATCAGAAAATATATAAAAAAGATTTATTTGAATTTGAGCACAGGGATCTCCAGGGTCAGCCCCAGCTCACCTTCTGGAATTTCACATTCCAATACTTATCTCAGAGTTTCTAAGTACAGTAGAAGGGAGGGACAAAAGCAGCAATGGCTGTATCAGAGTATTGCTTATCACCACAGTATGATACTTAACGAAATTCAGGTTTTCTATTCAGTACAGGGATTTTTTTTTCACTCTCTTGCTTCTCTTCTGGAAATCTCTAGTAACATTTCTTCCCACTTGCTGTTCCACTTAAGAGTTAATAATGTGTTAGTTTTACCAGAAACATGCAGGCCATTATAACAAAATTGAGCCCCTCTTTTTCATTCTGCAGTCGTAGCCTATATTTTAAAGTGATGCTAGATATTTTCTAGAAACAAGGATCAGACATTCTGTAACAGCATCTAACTTTCTGTCCTCTGAGATTCACATTTTAAATTTTTTAGTTGAAAGGTAAATATATTTACCAAAGGGTCTTTTTCTTAGATGGGAGGACTTTTCACTAATCCTGGAGAAACAAATTGTCAGAAATTCCTCAGCTTCTGTATGCTGTGCTGCAGCATGTCTGGATTACAAAGGCTAAAGTGCTGTTACTTTCAGCTTTCTTCCAGAAGGTGATGCTTGCTGGGGACAACACGCAAGTGCGGTGGTTTGGTCTGGCTGGCACTGCAGCACACGGGGTTCATCAAAGAGGGAATGTGCCTCTGCTGTAGTGCTCATACAAGTGCTGTTCAAAGTACCCTTGCCTACCAGCTCAACTTTTAAAATTCATAGGATTATGTATGGGAATCTGGGTTTTTTGACTTACAGCAGAGAAATGAAGGGTGTCAGCCCTGGAGGGCCAGCAAAGCTCTGTGATAAATTGCTGGTGAGAGCTGGGGCCTTATGTGCATATGGAGAGCAGCAGAAAACACATCAGCAGTACTTTCTCTTGGGGGGGATCAGTGAAAAGACACAGGGTGAGCAGATGTCTCTGGCTTCTGCAGGCTTTTGCTGCGTTCCTCAGTTGGACTGTTCAGACTGAATGTGCTCACAGACCTTGGCACAAAGCAGCCTGTGCCAGAGTCTGTGCTCGCTCTGCTTGTGCTTCTTCACTGGCCAGGAGGGGCTAAATCCTGCCTGACAGGAGGCACCAGGAGCTACAGCTTCTGTCTTTCTGCTGTTCCAGTTCATTTTTGTCTCACTGAGTACACTGTTGTCTGCACTCTTGACACAGATCCTGTATAGCTGTGTTTGAATCATGGGAAGTGATGCCCAGAAAGTATTTACCATGCCCAGAAATGGGGAGGTTGGGGCAGGGCAGGCTCCAGGGCTGTACTACTGCTTCTTTATTGAGGCTAGTTTTGGTTCACATTCAAAATTCTAAATTTTACTAGGAGACAGAACAGTGTCTAATCTTGTTCTGTTGCTTTCATGGCCTTGACAGACTGCATCGTATGTATATAAAATGCCAAAAACCTGCATTTAATGTGTGATTCCTCAGATAAGCTATCTGAAAGCACACTGCTGCAAAGTTGAATAGATGGTGAGGTTCATGTTGTAAATTATGCTCTTCTTCTACTCAAAACAGATTTCCATCAGGATGTGAAGGGAATAGGGAGTCGTTTAAATATTCTGAATCATTTTAACTTTGTAACAATCTTAAAAATACTGTGCTTTAGGGAGTATAAATATCTGAGAGGGGTAATGAAAATGTTGGTAGTAAATGTGTTTGAAAATTATGGATTTGAGTACAATCTTGTGTATAGTTATTGGAGGTTATCATGTGATTAATATGATTTTGATGTGGAACTGGGATAGGGAAAAAGAAGATAAAGATACTTCTCCTTACCTGTGTCCATCAATAGAGTATTTGTTTATTCTTATTAGTAGGCTATCTCTATTTTCCCCCTTCCATCCACAGAAAAGTACTTCAGGGAACAATTAAAAGCATTTGACTCTCTTTCGTGTGTTGTTTAACAATAAATTAATTATTTTTTTCCGGTACCTGTATCAGTAAGTTCAAAACCAGTCAAAGCATCTCAGCTTCTTTTCTTTGAGAAGAGAATGAACGGGGAGTTTTTTTCCCTTGGTAATAACATTTAAAAAGAGATTGTAGCTGTTTTCTCATTTCAAATCTCCACGTCACCGCTGAGAATGAAGTAATTTGATAGTACTGGTATAATGAGTAAGGGAAAAATTGATAGCATTTCAGAGGTTTCTTTGGGTCATCGATAGCAAGAGGGCCTGGCGTCTGGTATTTTGTTTATTTGTTACTTTGTTTTTTCTTACTAATTTTTAACTAGTATTAGTTAGAAAAACATCTGCTTAGCATTGAAACCTGGTTTTGCCACTGCTCTGAGTATCAGGATGACCTCAGTCCGGATTGGCCCATAAAAATCTTACAGAGTGTCTCTTGCAGTTATGTCTCCAGCTGCATACTGCAAACACATATCAATATAGACCTCCTTCTGCTTTAGTATGTCTCACTGACATGATTTATTCCTAAGCACCCTTTCTTCAAGAAGGTGGTCTTGGCTGACCACTGGTCAGTCACCACTCATGCAAAAACACACCAGCAGTGAATCCTGCAGGACTGCCTAGCTGGGCACATTCTGTGTGTGGGGCCTTGTATCACAAGAGCCAATTCGAGTTTCACTGCAAGACTCTGAGGCACTGGGACATGCTTACAGCCTCTAGACAGAGATGGAGAAGTAAGAGGAATAGCCATAGAGTTGCTAATGACATATTGCAGAACCAGCGCAGTGTGAAAGCTGCAATTACTTCTGTGTGCCAGTAAGAAATCCTCATGAGTAGCTGCTTGCTGCAGCATCAAGGGCCTTCTGTCTCCAGTGGCAGGTCTGTTGTCCTGGCTGCTGAGGGTCACGTGAAACTTCCTCTGATGGATGCCAAAGCCTTTCGTTACCCAGCAGAATGAATTGTGCAGGCAGCAGAATTTCCTCATGAAACCTTGTTGTGTTACAGGAGCCTGTGGCATGACTGACACCAGCCCATTGCAAGTTGCAGGAGCAGTTGTAATATTTAAATTCAAATACTACTTGATGTCAAATTTTCAAGGGATTGAAAAAAGTTGCCAGCTCTCGATATTAACAATTTCTTGTATTTCTCTCTTTTCCCTGGTGAAGAATTACAATACCATCATGCATTTTATTTAAACAACTGAGAGCACAAATTTGTAATCAATGAGAATAGAGGTTAAAGTGTGAGCAGTAAGGCATGCACTGCAAAGACTGACCACTGAAAAAAAAAGAGAAATAGTATTTTTTAATGGTCAAGCCTTCTTTTGCCCCAATTCCAGGTTGTCTGGTGATAAAGCAGTATGTATTTATAATGCAGTAATAACCCTCTACTTAATGTCAGGATACGTTTGAAGAAAAGATAATTTGTTATTAATACATTTTTCTAATGAGCTGTATTCCATAGGGAAATTGAGCCTAGAAATGTGAAAAATTGATAAAATACTGTTGTACTTTCTCTGTCATAGGAGAAGAATGAAATATGTATGTAAAAGACACAAAAATGGGCCTAGTTTAAAAATAGGGTGATTCTGTTTGAAGGCATTTGCTTCCTCCCTCTGCTGTTTATTTTATTTTAGGATGCATTCCACAGTTTTCACCCTCACCTTCTGGAACTTGTACATCTCTTTAAAGCAAATTGTTGTAAAGCATATTTAGTGTCTTGAGTATTAATACCAAGCAACATTATTCATCGAAATTTCTACTAGCATCCAGTAAGTGATTTAAAGGAATACTGTCTCAAATAAAATCTGTTCATTTAAAATAACATGTTTCAAGAACCTAGTTTTATTGCATTTTGATCAGGTTTTGTCATCTCGGGAGGGTTATTGGTGGCTTTTTTTGTTGGTTGTCTTTTGTTTTGAGAGAAGGGAAACATCTGTGGCCAACCAATCGGGAAGACCTGCAAAGCTCTCCACGCACAGAACTTTATCTGAAGCTCATTTGAATGTGTTTGGATCCTTCCAGTGCTGGTCTTGGTTCAGCATGCTGGCCAATGGGATGTACACATGGCAGTCTCCATCTCCTCTTTTACCAGAGTTGTATACTTTGTAAGCAGGTGATTATTTCTATTTAGCTGACTTGGTCTGTTTTGCTAAAAGCAACACTGGCTTTTGCTATTCTAAAGCAAATACCTCTTGGCAGCTTCCCTGCTGCCACAAATGGCACCCAGGTTCATGTCATAAAGCACAGTGATGGCTTCTGCAGAGACCAGAGCTGTGCTCACTTTTTTTCCCAGATGGGAATTTACTGTTTGGGATTGATTATCTTGATTACGTTGATATGGTCATCTGAATGCAGGTATGGAGGGAGCAATATGTGCCATGTTTAAATTTACTTGCTCAAACCAAAGGTCCATCCAACTCTTTTTGCCATCACTCAGTAACAGATAATTGGAAAACAATGAGAATAGGGTGAGCAAGTAGGGATGCTTTTTCCAGAAAGTATTTTTCCACTAACAGAAAGTTCAGGTGCTTCCTGAGTCAGAGATAGTATACTTTTATTAATTTGACTCAGAAATTTTGCCTGAGATTTGGTCAAATCAATTTTCAAGTTTCTTGATGCCTTGGTTTATCTACAGCATTCAGTGACAAAGAGCTTGGCCCTGAGATTTTGTTTCTTTCATTCCTGCCCTCTCACAGCTTCAGGTAGTGTCAGAGTTCTCATGCACGTGCTTTCTTTATATGTTCTCTGTGGCACTTCTGAGTTTGCAGAAAACTCTTATCCTCCCCAGTGACAGCAGTATTGCTCTCAATGCTGATCCTAGTTTATGCAAAATTTCTAGGTAAAGCAATTAAAATGCAGGGTTTTTTTCTGGCATTTCCCAGTGTTTTTCAACATAATCTATTCTGAACTTTTACCTAAAATTCAGAATGTGTTATGGGAATGGATGAGACTGAAAGCAACCAGTGAACCAGTGTCTGAGTTTGGGAATATATTTTTTTTCCTTTCCTGTATCAATTGTTTCCTTGATCTGACTAATGCATTTTCTTTGAAAGGAAAAAACACAAGCATCATCATATTCCACCAAGTCCACCCAAACTGACCCCAACTCTGCCCCCCCNAAAAAAAAAAAAAGAAAAGAAAACTAGCTATCCATTCCAAGAAAATCTTCCTAAATGTCATTTTCCTTGCATGGGATCTAACTTCTTGGCTGCACCATTAGGAAGAAATAAAATACTGGCTTTAATTTTATAGTTCTACATGTATGTATGAGAGTGCATGAATAATAACAATTTTTTTCAGCAGTTGCTATGGAAAACACCTTTATGTGGTGAATCATATTTTGACTTTTGTTGAATAAATTAATCCTACTTATGTTATAATAATTTTAATTACATTTGTTGAAAATTAAAATGTTAAGAAGTAGGATGTATGTTCAACTGAATACACTTTAAAGAAGATGCTTTTTTTGTTGTCCATTGGGTGACATGGGGCATTTTTAATGCCACTCTGTAAAAGAAAAGATACCATATTATCATAGAATAGCAGGTTGGAAGAATCCTTACAGATCATCTGGTCGAAATTTTTCAGTGAAAGCACAGTCTAGACAATATGGCCCAGAACTTTGTCCAGGCAAATCTTAAAAATGCTCAATTCTGGGGAATCCACCACTTCCCCAGGGAAACTGTTCAGAATGGCTGATTGTTCTGAATGTCATAAATGTTCAGCTTCTGTCCAACTGGAATCTCCCCAGGGGTAATCTGTACCCATTCCCCCTCAGCTTTTCCATGTGACTATTTGCAGAAAGGGAGTCTCCACCTTCCTTTTAGTCATCCTTTTAACAATGGAACATGGTAATGAGGTTTCCCCCAAGCATTCCTTTCTCAAGGCTAAGCAACCCCAGTTCTCTCAGCCTTTCCTCTTATGGCAGGTTTCCCAGTCCTCCAATCATTCTTGGTATAAAATCCTTTGAAGTACATGTGGTATGTAGGAACAGTTGGGAGGGGTTTCCCTGTCCATAGAATATGTCAGAATTTAAATTCATTTTGTTCTGCAGCACAGCTGAATGACTGGAGATGAGCTGACGGCCACGTGCGTGTGTCTCAGAATAGCTAATCATCCAGTTAAGACCTAACTGCAATTTGTTTGCCATTTTACTATATTTAGTCATTGGACCAAAAAAAAGCCTGGTAATCAGAATTCACTGGGGTATGGTGGAGATGAAGGTTAAAAGGTTTTCCATCAAGTGGATTTTATATATGGGTCTCCATATACCAAGTGTTGCACTTGCTTGGAATGTAATGATTTAGATATTACTTCTCCAGTCTGCCTTTCTTCCCCATTTTTTTCCTTCCCACCTCACATAACAAAAAACCAAAACCAAACCAAACCAATCAAAAAAACCCAAAGAAACAAACAACCCCCCCCAAAAAACAACCAGAAACAAAACAAAAAACCCCACAAAACCCCCAAACAAAAACAACAATAAAAAACCCCCAAAACAAAACACTAAAACAAACAAACAAATACCCCCAAAACTAACAAACAAAACCCCCATCAAAACAAAAACAAACAAACAAACGAATAAACCAAATAGAAACCCAACAAAAAAACCCAGCCAACCAAACAAAAATCCATTCTTATGAAAAGTGACAAATATATTCCAGCCAAATATTTAGATTTGGCAAATTATTATTTTGGCATCTTTTGATCTCTACTCCATATCTCTCTGTTGTTGAAAATTTATTTTTAAAAAGACAATGTCACCCTTCATAAAGGAATTGCTTATAGGTTGCTTTTAGACCACTAATTGAAATACACAGGTAGTAGGAGAAAACTCCTAGTTTCAATTAACATTTCTGAACAGGAGCTAAAATAGTTTAAATATACAGTAATAAGGAGTTGAAAGCTGTCATAGCAAACTAGTGTTTTGCAAGCCAATTTATGGTAAAGAAACGTTTAAGTCTCTATTAATTTTTTTGTTGCCCATTAACTGCCTTTACTGATTTGAACATCAAATCTGATATATGTCCTTTAGAGAAAGGACAAAGAAGCCAAAATCTGATGTAGCCATCTTCACACCTATTCCTTTCCCTATAAACAGTTTTTCATTATTGAAGTTGGTTCACAAAAACTTTGACATTTGCCGCTGGAAAGAAATATGAAAACTGTTAAAAGAAGGTTATATTCATTTTGGCCTGTTAATCCTTTTTTTTACTGATGTATGTTATAACAAATTCAGTAAGTTATCCAAGTGGGAAATTTAAATTGTCCTAGCACTTGAGAAAGAGAAGCTGAGATAATGAAAGATGAACAGGCATGTGAATAAAACAAGAAATTCCTGGCAGTATTAGATGCATCTGAACTGCAGAAAGCCCGTGACTTCATTTCATCTGAAGGATAAACTAAATCCAGATTTTGAAAGATGTCAGTCTCTGTCTTAACCCCCTACTTAGGCAATAATTGTTCTTCATCACCAGAAAACATAAACAACCAAATGCATTACATATAATTTCCATTTTAACTTTTTCTTTTCACATTTTAGCCTCTTTTTTTGCATTTTCTTCAGCATCCTTTTCCAAATTTTAATTCTATGAAATGAAGAGATAACAACAAAAATACTTCCTCCATTATTTGCTACATGTCTGGAATCTGAACATATTTGTCTTCACCTGAATTATCTGTAAAAAAAGCTGCAGGATTCTTTTCCTACCCATCTCAAACCTTATCAAGCCTTTCCTTTAAGAGTCTTAAAAATTACATAAAATTTTTTAGGAATGGCAAACTGAGACTGGAACTCTGAGACTTATGCCTTCTAATTTCATGCCCTTCATGATGCTCTTCACATTCTTCTTTCAGACAGAAACAAGAGCTTCTCTAGCTCATTTATTTTTCTCTTGTTAACGGAGGAAAAACTTTTGGTGATAATGAGTGATGCATGGTTTCAAGTCTTCAAATATGATATATCTCAGTGGTCTAATAGCAATTGGATTTTTTATCTCAGTATGTTTCCTTACTATTCTAATTTCTTGTTTCAGCACAAGCTGAAGTTAAAAAAAAAAGGAAGCATTATGGAAATAAATAACTCATGCACTGGATTTACTTGAAAATTTGTTAAGTTAAGCAGATGTAATTACTTGCATCCAATGATGCATGAGTTAGATTAACAGAATTTGTATTAATTAATAATTTCTAGATTAACAGAATTTGTATTAATTAATCCATATGCAGGAAGAAGAAGATTGTACAAAGTAAATTCTATTTCACCTTTTCATGTTCTGTTTTTTTATTTTTTTCTGATATATTTTTAAAGGTCANGTTAAAAAAAAAGGAAGCATTATGGAAATAAATAACTCATGCACTGGATTTACTTGAAAATTTGTTAAGCAGATGTAATTACTTGCATCCAATGATGCATGAGTTAGATTAACAGAATTTGTATTAATTAATAATTTCTAGATTAACAGAATTTGTATTAATTAATCCATATGCAGGAAGAAGAAGATTGTACAAAGTAAATTCTATTTCACCTTTTCATGTTCTGTTTTTTTATTTTTTTCTGANTTCTGATATATTTTTAAAGGTCCTTGTTTTATGTGGACTGTCTAGCCAATAATATTTTTTTATTTTTTTAAATGATTCAGCAGTAAGTATTATATATTAGCTAATAACCTGAAAATAGCTGGTCTTACAATTTACTGAATTTTATGAGTATAGTGTGGGGTCCTTGTTTTTATTTCCAAATTAAATTTCTTTAACTGTAAGTAACTAAATAGGAGTACCGGTGAGTTCTGTTTCTTTTTTAACAGAGAAAGAATGTTACGTATTGATCAGGATTGTTGCAGTTTTATGGTAGTATCAATAATCTATCTTCTGTTCCTGATTATTGAATTTTTCTCAGAGCTCTCTTTTGTGTCATAATGTTCTGTAAATGTAATTGAAAAGGTGCAATAATTGTTTGCCTTAGGGTGTTTTATATATTTGTTATTTTGCTAGTGTTCTTAGAAGAAAATCAGAATAGCTTATTGGGCAACTCCTTTAGTTTTAGTTATGCTTCTTATTCAACATTAGAAGAATTTAAAACTTTGGCTGTAGTGATAAAACCATACCACTGTTGGAGCAAATTCAGTTGAGAGGGACAAAGTGTGGAAAATAACAAAAAGATGGTGAAGCAACACAGAGGAGGTGGAGTGTATGTGCTTCGTTTCATTGTTTTGGTGGGTGGCTTTCCCCAAAACACACCTCATTTGAATCATAGTGGAGATGAGGCATTGAATAAAGCTGTAAGCTTGTTCAGTGGAATAAAATCTTAATTTTTATCATTCACATTATTTCAGGATTTGTTCATGACAAAAAATGCCAAATCATTGGATATTGAAAATTATTTTTATGAGCCAACAGCTGACAGAAAAATTTGCAATTTCCAGAGCCACATCCAGAAACTAGCTGAAAATGCGTTTTTGAAGTTTAAATTCTGAATGCCTTTATATTATGTGTATGCCATTTGACAAGCGAAACAAATATTTAAGTTAAGATTTAAGTTGGCAGTGCTTTGGCTCTAACAGAGCATCTGAAAGTTGGTAGGTTGATGAGTTTGTTCCCTTCTTCAAATGCTTCTCTTCATTAGATAGTGTTCTTTTCTTTGTTCATTCCATCTCAGAGGATTAATACCAATGGGTTTTTTCTGTAATATGATTCTCTATGGATGTAGACATGTGAATTCATAGTATCATGGAAACATAGAATGGACTGGTTTGGAGGGGACTTTAAAGAGCATCTTGTTGCAACTCCACTGCCATAGGCAGGGACACCTTCCACTAGATCAGGTTGCTCAGACTTGTGTCAATTAAAAAAACCTAAACCATTAAAGGCTAATTTTCTCAAATGTTTTATGTTTCTAATAATACTGTGAGTATATATCTGTATAGATATACACATAGATATTTATCTACTGCCGAAAAAATACTGATTTATAAAATGATTTATAAAATAACCAAGACTTTTTTTACAGGATTCACCTGAATGTTGTAGCTACATTCTGCTGACCCTTGTCAAGCCTGTGTCTGTTGAACTTGTCAAAAGACAAGGGATTCAGCCAGAATCTCCTTTGTAGTATCTTTTCCTGTGTGCCATTTAAATGCTATATGCATCCAACCTTCGGAAAAGACTTTTTCAAGTCTGAAAAAAGAAAAAAATTTATTTCATTTCTTGATGTGCTTTTTCTTCTCACTTACCCAAAAAGCAGTTGTGGCACAATATAAGAAAAAATATAGGAGTTAGAGGTATTTTTAGTGCAAGCAGACATATATATTGACAAGAGCATGGACTGCCAGAACAAAATTACATTTTCAGCAGTAAAAGGCCATTTTAATTTTTATGCCTTAAGTGCATAAATGACAATGTGCTTTCGCTTACGTGCTCACTCAGTAAATATCTTTTTTCTTAATTACAAAATACTCACTTGTAGTTAATGCTTATAGGCCTATTTTGAAGAGACAAAGCCTATTTTTTTGAAGAGATAAAAAATCATGAAACTTCAGGAATCGAATAAACTGATTTTGAGAACCTATCTCATAATGGCATTTATAGATATATGTATTTGTAGGTACTTCCAGGACATATCCAAATAATACTATTTTAAGACTAGTGAAAAACTCCCAAAATTGGTCTGTTCAGGGTTTTTTACTAATTATGAGTCTTTTGGGATTTTTGCCCTTAACCATGTTTAGAACCATTCTTTCCTACCTTTTCATCCCTTCCTTTCTGTGTTTCTTTATACCTGAAAATATATTTTTTTCAGATAAAACTGCATAAGACTGTTCTATATATAGCTCTGTATTCTCATGAACACAATCTGGCTTTATTCCAAAGCTTAAAAAAGTGATTTCTGTGGCTTCTCACAGTAGCTGCACAACTGTATGACCTATACAAGATTGGCCTCTGTGATTTTCCTCTTCTTTCTGCTTTTGTCACATATTATTGAATACAGATGAGTAGTTGCAAGTTTGAATTACCACAATTTTTCTTCATTCAGCACATATATATTTAAGTGAGGTGTTTAACTGCATAATATTTCAATTGCATTACTGAAAATGGGGTCACAAGTGTTTTTAACAAAATCTTTATAGTTTTCCTAAAAATGCTCAATCATTACTGTTTAATAACTTGCTCTGAGGTTGTTCCTAAGCTTTTTTAACTACAATTAATGCCATTAAATATGTAAGTCACAGAATCACTAGATTGGAAGAGACCTTCAAGATCATCATCTCTCAATTTTTGCTCCGGTGTTAAAGTAGGTATTTCACATCTCTTCCTTGTAATCTCATACTGTATATGTAGCAAGACAAAATTCTGAAGCAGTAAATTCTATAGATCAGTGCATCCAAAGGTGGTATGCATGTTTGCATACATAAATTTGGCTCATGACATGGTTTGTGTTTTCCCACCATCGTGATATGCAAGTCTCCTGCTCCTTGTCCTTCTAGTCCCTGTTTCCTGATCAGTTGCACCAGGCGAGGGGATGTGGGAAATGGGGTGGGTGCAGTCAGAGAGGAGGCTGGAGAGAGAGAGAGCAGAGAGCAGCCCCCATGCTTTGCGCAACCCGGCGTCATTTCTGTCCTCTTGGATTTATTGTTGGCACTTCCCTGGCCAGATAGGAGTGATTTATGCCAAACCCTTTTATCAGCGGGGCTTTTTATTTTAGTGCTTCCAAGTTTATCTGATATCAGAAACCGTATCTCTACTTATCAGGGAAAAAACGTCAGTTAATGTGAAAATGTAAGCAGCATGCTGGCGGTGCTGAATTTATAATATTTCTTACAGTGCTCTTCTGAATGATGTTCCAAAACCCCACATAAACGGTGTATAAAAGACGCACTTACCGTGGAAGACAAACAGTGATTTTCTGCTGTGTGCAATGGTGCCTTCACTCATTGCGGGGAATAGCTGGCTGTTGTGGTTTTCTGAAATGCGAGAGTGCATTTGAAATGTTTCAGACTTTAATGTTAAGAATAATAATAATAATATTGAGTCACAAAGCTGAAGGTGGGGAATCTTAGAAATATAGAAAAAAAATGCACATGGGAATTTGTCATAATACCTAGGCATTAAGACTTCTGTTTAAATTCAGTATGTGTCGTTTTCTCCAGAAACATTGCAGCTAATATGTGTTTCTGGAAAGATGGGTGCAATAAATAATGGCTGCAATTTCAGAGAACCTGTTCTTCTTACTAAAGGTGATTTCATGAAGATGTTATTTACTGAGTATTATCAGCTTCCTGCCTTTTCAGCTTCCTGCTGCATACAAGTAACTGAAACAAATAGCTTTATTTTAATTATCTTCCTGCACTTTCTTCTCTCTCATTCACCTTAAAAAGTTACCACAATTTTCACCTTTTTATGTTTCCTATATTATTTGCAAAATTTTACTATATTAAGTTTACTCAAATCTGAAGATCATTTTGTTTGCTCGTAATTGTCAGGAATTTAAGAATGCAATGACTGAAAAACTTGTGCAGACTTTCACCCTCTTATTATTGCAGGCAGCACAGCTATCCATTTTTAATTTTTCTGTGTCAGATATTGATGTTTTTTCTTCTGAGTAAGATGTTCTAAAGTATCACTAGTCTGATATTTAAAAGGTTGGTTCTCCACTATTCGTTTGCTCCTCCATAATTTACATTCATATATTCTTCAGCCTATTTTGTTGTAATTTCATCCTGAAGGAATGTTTAAAATTTTGAATCCTTTTGAAGAGTCACATTTTTCACAAAATCAAATTATTGTTTACTGGAAGAGTAAATAAACTTTCAATTGATTTTAATTTAAAAATAAAGCCTCAAATAATTTTTTAAATTTTGTATTCAATACAAATGTTCAGGCTTCTCACCTTTAGGGTCCAATTCATGGTACAACTCAGACTAATAGCCCAAACAAAGAGCATATCTGCTGTCTTTGTAATGATATCTAACTTAAAAATTTTGCTTGAACATGAATGTCCTTTGTGAAGTCTTTTCGTTTAGTGCTGCTATTTTGACTGAGCTTGCTGGGCATCTTCATATTTTCCTTCTCAGTTCTGGTTTCTAGGAGAGATTTAAAGACTAAAAAAAATCCACATCTATGGGAGGGGAGAAAGGAGAATAAGAAATAGGTTGGTGAGGTTAAACAAGAAGATGGGAAAGCTGTAAAAGGATAGAGGCATGAAAGAGAAGGGGTTTATGAAGACAGCAAGAATTACAAGAGTCATACGCACTCCCCATCACAAAAAAATACAGTGAAACCTTAGTAAAGAGTTTTATTATGTCATTTATCTTATACCACTTGTCACTGATCAACAAACATTTGTTAACAAAGATGCTATTCCTGCATGTCTGTTAACTCTTCATCACTGCAGAGAGGGAAAATCCTGATAATGATGTGCACAATTGCTGTGTCCGAGACCTCAGATTTGGCTGAGGCCGATGGGTCTGATTTCTAGAGCCTCTTGTGCTTTTTTACCTGACCCTAAGTACCATCAAGGCAAACTGCAGGGAGAGCCAAGCCTTCTGATAACTCCTGGTCCATCGAGAGAATGAAGGAGATGTGGAAAATGAATTACTGGAGCTCTGGAGGATGAAGGAGAACTCAAACGTTTTTTGCTGTGAAGGTGGTGCTTAGACTGATCTCCCCAGCTGCAAGGCAGTTGATTCATACTGGATTTTGGAAGCAAGGCTTTTAAGGAATTTACAGGGATGCAAAATTTAACCTGATTAATAGTGTTTAATCATTTTATAATTTGGAAGGTGCTCAGGAATGCTGCTTATTGTGGCTTCTGTACAGAAATACATGTGACTAGTTGCATCCCTTGAACTCTTACCTTCTCATAATTTCAGACATGATACCTGTGTATTTTCTCTCAAGTTACTTTGTATGGTGAACACTTAATGCCCATTTTGGAATTTGACCAAATTGTACGTCCTTATAGCATATAAAGTAAATGTTCTTATGATAAGAAATGTTTTAATTTCTTCTATTTTCTCCTGGTTGCAATTTTTTGTGAGTGGGGATAGCACAATTGTAGACATGCTTTGTTCTTATCACATGATTTGACCAGAATAAATAGCTAAATATTTTTTTTCTATTTCTTCTGATAATAGTAAATCAATAACACTTGGGTAACTTTCACTCTGAAGTAAGTTGATTCCCTCTATAGTAAAATTACGTTTTTTTTTTTTTTTAACTTGAATAAATGCCTTGTATTTTTGCTCTTCATAGAAAGAATAATTCTTTAACTCTCAATCAATGGGAAGAATTTTACAAATAATGCAATCTCTTGGGTTTTGTTTATGTGGGATTTTGAGGAAATGGATTGAGAGGTGCTCTAAGTGAAAATATAAAGAGGTATCACCTCTGGTCTTCATTTGGGTAGATTTTCTTAAGGAGAGTATCTTGCTAGGATGAATTTGAGTGAGGAAGAGAGCAGTTATGAAGGCTGAAGGTGTATGAACAGAAAAAAATACTTTGTGAATGCTCCTTGGCATTGAACTGTAAACCATGCACAGCGAGACACATGGCCAATAGTCAAATTCTTTAAATACAGCAAGTTTTCCCAATTGCTAGTAGCAACAACAACAACAACAGCAATCACAAAACAAACAAACAAAAAAAACAACCACCAGCCAATGAAAAAATTATCTGACAGGCTGCTGCAGTTCTACTTCAGAAATCAGAAATCAGAGGCATTATGAGGCTGAAAAAGTTGCATTCACATGCTTCAAGTGACTTAACGTGGTAGTTTCACAGTGGGCTGAGTTTGTCCCATTTGAGGACACCATGTCCAGAAGGTTTCATGTTCTTGCACATAGAGTCTCCTTGAAGTGTGGCAGCATCATCCCTCTATGTCAATAACAGCTGATTTCCTCTTGTCTCAGTTCAGGAACAGCTTATTTGTCACTCTTCCTGCTGCCAGCAAAGAAGGACATTTTCTTTGGGAAGAGAAAGATTTTATAGCTTTTCTCTTCTCTTTTATTTCTTTTTTTTTTTTTTTTTCCTAGTTAAACTCCTTAATATATTCAAAGAATTTCCTAGTAGTATGAGAAAATTTCAGTAGGATTTGGAAAGCTTTCATGTAGAACTTAGTGAAAAATTTTAACTGGGTGGAATTTGGAAGCTTTCTGTTCCCCAGAGCCAAAGATAGTAGTTTACAAGAGAATAATTTTAACTGTATTTTACACTGCATTTTTAAAAGTGCTGAAATCAAGAGAATGTGCTGAAACTGTGGCTTGTTGTGCAAGATACTGATTAAGATGAAATACTGTTGGTAAAAAACCCTAATTCATTTATCGACCAAATTTGATGTTGAATATGATGATTCAAATCCTAAAATTTAGATGCGACTCTTTCATTGTCTGGTGTTCATCCTCTTGATTTCCTAATAATTAGGTGTTAACTGTAATGATACATAGTGAGTATCCATGCAGGATTTGTAATTTGAACCTTCAGCAACCTATATCCTACTGTAACTCCTTGCATATGTGTAAGTACAGAAGAGGAGCCTTTTGCATCTTCAGGGGGTGGTGGTGGTGGTGGTGAGATTTAGCATTTAAGATGTTAACTAAAGTACCTCGGTGTCAATATTATTCTTCCCCTAAGTGTTGGATTTAGTTTGTCTTCACACTACAGAAACAAGTTCCTAGTTCTAATGGATGTGTGTGTGATTGATTGGCTTCAATCAGATTGCTCAAAGAGAAGTAAGTGTTCATCTGTATTTATTTACAAAATTTAAAATTTTTGTATTTTAATCACCTTTAAGATGGAAGACATTTGACTTACGATTTTTTAGCTACAATATTACAGACTGAGATGTTGATGTTATTAAATTAAGTGTTTTGCTTTTTTGGATGGTATCATTTTTTTTTTCCAGGTTACTTAACATCTTTTGAGATGAAAATGGCAAAACAGAACAAGTGCTGTTGTTTTCTAAACCCCTAAGACTCTGAGAGATTTCTTTGAATTGAAGACCAAACAACTCATCTTGAGAAGTGCTAAGAGCCCTACAGATATTGTAGGGAACTCTTCAATTTGCAGGCCTTGACTCCTTCAGCTACAAAACCCATACACCCTTCCTTGCAGTACCAGTGCTCCTTCCCTTGAACTGTTTTGTTCAGGAATTAGTTTTCCTCTCTGGTGATCACATAATGCTGAATTAAATCCAGCTCCGAATCCTTGCCACCATCAGAATTTTCCACAGTGTTCTTGGGATAACGTCAGAAATCTGAAAGTTTGAGCAGAATTTTTTCCCTGGCCAATTGAATATCGGTCTGCTGCAGGAATTTCAGAGAGACTGGATAGCTTGGCCTAGGATTTCCCTGTCAATAGTTGCAGAGGTCAAGAATGGAGATTACTGCCATCCTTAAAAATGTCTGTCCTGTGTTCCTCTGAGGAACCTCTGCAGATGGATTGGTGGGAGACACTGCTGGCTTCAGAAACTCGTGATGTGACAGGTCCAATATCCTGTGCTGCTACACATGATCTGGCTCTTTGTTCATGTTCCCTGATACATAAACAATGGTCCTGTGAGAAGTAAGAGGGAATGCACACACTGGATACGCATAGGGGTGCTGAGCTCTGCCATTCCCAGGTGTGTGCAGATGTTATCCATTGTGTAATGATGCACAGGTTGGCAGGAGCAGTGTTACAGGTCAGGGAGGATCACATTCATCTTGGAATTTATTTGTGAGAATATGGATAGCCTGTCTTTGGGCAGTTTTGCTGCAGAAAGTTTATCATGCATGAATACTATGCTGACTGATATGACGTGAAATTCTGTTATGTTTGACTTACTTGTTGAGAAACTTTGAGATTTTTTGAGGTGGAAATCCATTCAAAACTTTTTCTGTGAAATATTCAATAGTGGATATGAAGCCAGATTAAATTATACTCTTTTGAAGGACATCTGGTGAAATTAAAATCTTCCATCAGACTAGGATAATAAAGTATTTAACCCAGATCATTCTTTTGCTCTGCATATTAGGAGCTATCATGCTTTATTCACTTGGTAAATATACTTTCTATTTCAGAAGGTCTGACTACATTTAGATGAGCAGGTTTTTGCATTGCATTTTAAATTGTTTAAGTCTTATACTGTCCTTCCTTATTACTTCATAGTGTCTAGAATTCACAAAGTTAAGAGTGTATGTAGCAGGCTGTATCTTTTTTTTTCACTTGTCATGTTCTCAGAGCTGGACATAACACTGAAAAAATTTTCAGGTCCAAATATATTACAGTACCATTAAGGTGATTTTCTATTTGTCAATGGAAGAAGATTAGGTTTCCTAAACTGGATTTTTCTTTTTCTAAAACACTGGCAAAATACTCCTATCATATAGCTATCAAAATAAGACATCACCTTTTTTGGAATATGCTAAATATGTCAGTTGCTAAGCATTTTGGAAAATCTTTTTTGGGTACCTGGGTAGAAGCTGGGCAATTACAAAAATCATGCTCAAAGAATTTCTTAATGGCTTGTTTTTTTCAGACTATCATGTGGAGGAGATAGGTCAGTATTCATTTATTCACTTATTGAACAACTGTAACAGGACCAAGTGAATGTGCACAAATCTAGTTGTAATCATTAGTCTGTGTGGCAAGTTGCAACAACTTAAAAAGTGTGAATAGTACTTAGTGTAAAAAAAAGGAGCTTTAAAATGTACAAAAGGCACGTAAATACTTAATTTTCCACGGGGTTTACATTTTCTTTCATTTTGAGCTAATTCTTGGGGTTTTTTTTTAGTAGAAGAACAAAGAATTTAAAAAAATAGGTTAGCAAATAAACCAGACATTTGTCATTGTGTACAATGTGTTGGACCCATAATAATTGCTGATGCAGGTTAGGTACCACTCAGCAGCTGTCTGATATGCGGACTGGACAAAATGCCAGCCCTGGATTCAAGCTGTTACAGACCAACATGATGTTCTTATTACTTCAGCACATAATATACTTTAAAGAAAAAGTAAGCAAGCACTGTACTGAGGGGACACAATCAACACTTCTACAATTGACACTAGTCAACTTAGCTCACATTCTAGTGCTTGGGAGGGGTTACAAGTTAAAAAACAGCCCAGATCTTACATGTTAGAGTGAATTATTGTAGCATACAGAGAGACCTCAGTATTCAAATGCAGTTCTACAACCTTAGGCATTTCATTATGTGTCCAAACACATAGATGTATATTTTTCATGGGTTTTAAAAACTATTTTTGGCAGTTGGAATAGTGTGCTAGTGAGACCTACAGAAAACTGAGATTTCTACAAAGTTGTTGAGGTGTCATTTATTCTTCTGCTATCTGCTTAGTGTGTGGATGTTTCTTGCATGTATTTCTTCTTTTTGAGACTAATTACAGTTTCTTAAAATCTTTTTTCAACTCTTTTAAATGCCTGCTTCCCTCATCTGCTAATTGTCTTGTATTTTAATTTCTTCTGATGTTAGTCTGCCCCTGACACACACAGGCTTACACACGCACCAACACACCCACATACACACATACACACAGAGCCCCACACTTTCTGTTATTCTGTTTTCTCCAGTTCTTTTCTCTCCTCCAAATGTCAGTCCTCACTCTGTTCATATGGGGGTTCAGCTTGTGTAGCTGGGATTAAGTCTTTCTCCTAAGGTTAGCTATCTTGGCATCAATACTTTTGACCTTCATGTGAAATTGGCACTTAGCTCTTTATTTTCTCATCGCATCTTCCTGCTTTTCTTTTTTGTAGCAGCTTTTGCATCTTTTCTCTAGAGGATTTACTCTTGTCTTTTATAATGGCCATAGTTTATTATTTGCTGAAATGTAGGGGTGGTATTATTTCATCAGATTCCCACTTAGATTACTGCTTTACATTAGAAAGCTAACAATTCATTGCATATTCTCAAATAAAAAAAAAAAAGTATGTTTATATTGCCAGAAAGTCAAAATATTACAAGCAAGTGTATTTATCTTGATGTGGAATTAAAAAACTTAAGTAATCTTTCCAAATAAATGATGGACAAAGATCCACAGCTGAACAACTTTGAACAAAGATTGTATAGTTAGGCATGTTACTTGTACTGTAGTAGTACCACATAGGCCCAGTCCTGTTCCAGAAATACACTGTGTGCTATAAAAGCAAGCAAAGTGGGTTATCATTCTCTAGCTGTCATACAACTGAGGAATGACAATCTTCTTGAAGCAGCATCTCTCTTAAATACATCAATGTAGGAGATACAATGGAGGTTAGTAGCAATGTGATGTTATTCTATATTAGTTGTATGAGCCTAGTAGGGTAATTTTCTCCTCTTTTCTAAACTTCTGGTTTTCCTTTGGTCTCTACAACTTTATCCCATAAGATCTGCATTTAACTACAGTGCTTATATCCTAGAAGTTCAGGCTATCTTCTTTTCTTCCCCAAGACATCTTGTATGCATTTGTCTTCACGTAAAAATGGCTCGATACAATAAACATGGTATTATCAAACCATAATTGTTTATGAAGCAAACTTGGGAGAGCAAAAGGTGCTCATTTATAAATGAAATTAACTCATTTAATTATATGGCTACATTTTTACAGCTGATGTTTCCTTGAGGCATAGCCTGTCCACAGTACAGTGAGTGATTAACTGGTGACTAGACAATAATTACTATTTATTTATATTACAATTTTTGAGCTGTTATGTGCATACATGATAACTTTGGTTGTGTTGTGAGGGATGTTGAGGCAGAGGAGGTGAGTTACCTTTCAAAAAAATTATGAAATGTCTACAGTTCACTGTAAGCTCCAGTATTTGCATTTAGAGTGAGCTAACGAGTACACAAGCCTAACTCACCCAAACATTAAATCCCCAGTCTAGAATCTACTAACCCTTATTTTCACGTTAAGAATAACAATTAAAAAATGAAAAGTACTGGAGAAATGCAGTTGTGGGGTCTCATGAAGGCTGTTTTCATGCCCATCTTAAATGTGTCTGAAAAATGTCTGGTCTCTTTCATTTCATAAGTGTTGCTACTATTGGAGATTTATATATGTTTTTTTTTTTTTACTTTCTGAGCAGTATTGTTATAGGAGTAAAGGCCTGAAAACCAAAAACTCCATATTCTCATCTAATATGTATTTTCTCCCTTTTTTCCCTTCCTTTCTTACACCTCCAACATTTAAGATGCTGCTGTTGTGTGGTGATTGCAATACTGCTCTAGGTGCTCGTCTTTCAGAGATAGCTGAACCTTACCCAAAGAAATTTTTTGTCCTATATTTTCAACTTCATCTTAATTTTATTTTCATATGTTGCTTCTTACCTTGGCCCACAAAATATATTTCCTTACAACAAGCAATATAGCTCCACCAATTTGGAATGATGAAACAGAAAGAAGATTGAATAGTGGGGGTATAAACAATTCAGTTGCATGCTACACTAGCCCATTGTCTCTCTTGACATTTGGGCTTCTGAGCCAAAAGCTTTGGCTTTCAAAAGATAGCAGGATGCTCAGGCATGAGGTGTATCTCTTCCTGTACATGCCTCAGAGAGACCTGAGGGGGGAAACAAATAATATTCAAACTTTTGTCAACATTATTGGCTCACGTGTCACAGGCTCCCTGTCTCTTGCAGAAGTGGAAATTACATTGTTCTGCCTCTGAGCACTGCATGTTGCCCCAGAAATATCCAACGTCACTGATATCCTGGCACAGCAGTCAGTTAGCAGTAGTTGTCTAATTTCCTCATTCTATTTCTTAATGTTCCAGGGTTCATTGGTTAGTTTTTGGTTGGTTTTTTCCTTTTTGCTTTTAATTTAAAAATCTTTTCTCCTTTCCCAAATAGACTATCAAGGTAAACAGAAGTTCCAGTATTTGAATGCTATTTTCAGATGTATGTCTTCTGGTCATGATTATGCTAAAATTCAGGCTGCAGATGTAGTTGAGCCCAGTGTCTTTTCAGATTTTGTGAAAAATTTCCGTTTTTGTTTTTTTCTTTTTTTTTTTTTAGTCATGAAATGATCTGTCAGCAGAATTTTTTTATTTGTCCTTTTATGATCCTTGGGTCTTTTCCTTTGTATTTTTCCCCCCTCCACGGATTCTGGCAGCTGATGTGTTCCTTACAATTGATAAAACTGTCCTTCATTTCCACTGCCCAAAAGGTGGTCTTTTTGTAACTGTTCTTATTATTTAGTCATTCTCTTTTTAAAATAGGCATTCACTTCATACTCTTTATTCTGTGCACATCACCACTTGCTAAACGGAGCGTGTCCCACCTAGAATGGACTGTCCCTCCTGCAGAAATAGATTCCTTGCTTTTTGTGTCTGTACTGCCTGCTTCTGATGCAGCATTGTGGCTGGCTGCTATGCAGACCAGTGGGACTTGTTCTTCAAATAATTATATTTACACAGATAAAAAAAACATTACCAAAAAACCAATTATTTTGCAGATTGGTAGGAGAACTTAAAAATGGGATAGTTTTCTTCTGAGAAAAAAAATATTTTCAGAGATTTCAAGATGAATTTTTAAAACTATTTAGGTTATAATATTTAGTGCCAAAAATTGGCCAATTCAGATTTTGATCTGGAACAGTGTTATACCCCCACTATTCAATCTTCTTTCTGTTTCATCATTCCAAATTGGTGGAGCTATATTGCTTGTTGTAAGGAAATATATTTTGTGGGCCAAGGTAAGAAGCAACATATGAAAATAAAATTAAGATGAAGTTGAAAATATAGGACTGTGGGGATTTTTTTTGCTTTAGGAGACTTTATAATGTATAGAAAAGTTTAGGTTTTCGGCTTGTGTTGTTGAAGGAGTAGTTTGGAGTTGTTTGTTTGTGTTTTTAAGGTAGTTTATTAATTTTTATTAAAAGTAGATTTTTTTGCTTTGTTAGGGTTGATATAGAATGTGTCTAGAGATATATTGTGTTTGTTTTGGGTGAGTTGTAATTTTTTATATTAAAAATCATGTATTAAATGTTTATAATTAATTATTAATTTGTGTTTTTTATATTACTATTTTTAGATTTGTGTTAAATTAATTTAAAAGTGTTAGTATTACTAAGAAGATGGAGGTTATGAAGAAGAACATAAGATAACATGCTACGTGTAAAAATTCTCCATCTTGTGCTTCAGACTCTTCTGTATAGATTCCTAATCCCCCTGTATAGGGCTTTAAACCCCCCTGTATATATACTCAAATTCTCTTCTTTTTACTTATAACTATTATTATTTTTCTATTTAAGTTTTTGTGACTTGAAATTCTTCATATAAAGTTGACAACTTCTTTCATGGATTAGAATTAGAGTTATAGGTATTTTTAGTATTATTTTAGGGTCTTTGATACCTTTGGCAAGGCTGAAAAGCCTCCTGACCAGGTTTTGGGTCAGCCAAAGGCATCATAGGAACCCCCTGGGTTCCAACATAGGACAACAAATATTTCCAATGGTACATCTTCTGAATGAGGAAATCACTGCAACCCATGAAACTTCTGGAACTTCAGTAAAGCTGCTTAAGATCAAGAATTTTTGCTGAAGGAGAAAAAAGATAAGAAATTCTGTATTTCATGTCAGTCAAAATATATTTAATTAAAATCAAAGTTTTGATTATTTTTGCTTAAGTACAAATTTTGCACTGTAGGAATTGCTTATATTTTTTTTAACTAACTTTTCATTCCAAAGGGTCTTCCACTTACCACAAGTGAACAACGTTTCTTAATGTGCTTTCTGTGTTTTCATGGCCATTAACCTATTTTTGGTGAGAAAATCATATGTGTTATTTGGAATGAAGATGAGTAAGTGCAGAGTTTACAGGCCTAAGAGCATTATGCTCATATTACCGGCTCTGTGCTGTGAGATTTGGGCCTCCTTGGGTATTCTGTACTATGTATTCTGTGCAGGCTTTACTCCAATTAATCTGGACAGGCAGTGTGTATCTGACAGCAAACTGCATATAAAAATGATGCAATCTGACTGCTGGGTCTACAAGGATATTGCTGCTGAATAAAAAGTGTTTGAAGGAGCAAAGCTTTAACTCCCATGGGAAATCCAAGCCTGCTATCTTCTGTCTTCAGTGGCTGGACTTGACTGGACCTCCAGGAGCCTGCAGAGTCAAAACAGCTTCCACAGACAAAAAAAAAGTCAGAAGTGCAACCCCATGCTTGAGTTTCATTCCAATTCCTTATTGGAATTTCTGCCTTTCTTTGGGAAAAAATTCTCTGGGTACAAGGCTGGAGGTGTTGTGTCCTCTGGATGTGTGTAGCAATCTATATCATCACTGAATCATAGAATAATAGAGCAGTTTGGGGTGGAAGGGAGCTTAAAGATTCTTTAGTTCCAACCCCCTGCCACAGGAAGGAACACCTTCTGCTACACCAGGTTGCTCAAAGCCTCATCCAGCTTGTCCTCGAACATTGCCTGGAATGAGGCATCTACAAATTCTCTGGGCAGCTCATTCCAGTGCCTCACCAGTCTCACAGTGAAAAATTTCTACCTGACATGAAATTTAAACCTGATGTTTTTCAGTTCAAAGCTGTTTCCTTTGTTTACCTGCCCTTCTAAAAAGACCCTTTGAGTATGGTTGATGGTTCTGGTTCAGGTAGAGCAGACATGAATTGTGTATTTGGGCAACCAGAAATTGCTGGATATTACAGTAGCTTATCAGTTCCCTGCTGCTTGGAGCATCTGTAGGATCCAGTTTGCCTTGTATTCTCTAACCCAGGGGATCATATGGTAGTGCTGCATTCTTTTGTTCTCTTGTGATCTATAGCTTTCCAGTTTTCTTGACTGTGGTCAGCAAGTATCTTCTCTTTGCTACATGAAAATAGAAGTTTACAGATTATTTTGTAGCTACAATAAGGAAAATATGTAATTTATTTTGCTTTCTAGTTTAATTCCTCTGTTCTCCAGGAATGACAGTACATTTCTGTTTTCTTAGTTTCTCTGATTCTGAGCTGGTTTGTTTGTTTGTTTTTAGATTGGGTCATTTAATCTTCAACCAGCCTCAGTGTTTTCTTCTGCTGGGTTTACTATTGAGAAAAACCAGTTTATTTTGTCTTCTCTTGGATTTTGCTTCTTCCATCAGACTGCTGTTCCCTCTTGCTCTGTCTACCCTCTGTGACTTAATTACATTGTTCTAAAGGAGAACTCACAAGGAGTTGAAGAATTTTAATTTAATATGTTCAAACCTTTGCATCTTGTGTAGGTAAAATTTTTATAAATATTATTTCAGAAAAAGATGACTCTCTTGTGTTTGCAAGCTTCCCAGTACTTAAACATTTCAAAATATACAACTTAACTATATTCCATTTTCTATGGCTTAGTGAATGAATGGTAACTCCTATGGGAAGTGATAGAGAAGAATGGTTTCTGATTTTCTTGAAACCATATAATTTATGATCCAGAACTAGCAGTTAGAAGATGCCTTTATTTAACTTGCCAGTGAACTTCATTTCTAAAGCTTGTCATGTAATATTTGACCACTGATTGCACGAGTATCTTATTTGCCCTCTCTTCCTCTTTTGGCTTTGTTGCCTACTTAAATGTGTATAAAAGCAGTGCCATACTGCTGCAGAAATGTATGTATTTCAACAAATATTCTTTCAATCTTCTTGAACTTACCTACAATTCTGGTAATTACATCCCATTGTCTTACAGTTGCAACATCAGTTTGTCTTTATAATTTTAAGCATTGACACTGTTTTACATCCGTTGAGATATCTTATTTTAGGATGGTTTTGTTATCAAGTGATCTCTGCTTGGGTGTCAATTCCTCCTTCCAGTAAGATCATCAAAAACCTCTTTTTAATGTTCAAGATGTTTCTGTGCCTGCTGTGTTCCAGATACAACCTTGACAGTAAGCAAGTATCCTTATTTCAAAATATGGATAGTCCAAAATATTAAAAATAAAAAAAGTTTCTTTTTATGAAATCTCCTTCTGCACAAACAGCCACTGGAGTTAGAAGTCATTATTTTTCTAAACCAACTACTTCCAGATGAACTGTGTGTGTTTTTCTCCTTCAAATTTCAGCATTACACATGAACTGCTGTACCTTGCTTACTTAAGAGCCATCAGATGTTCTTGCATCGCCCCTGACCTAGATCACACTCATTTGAAGAAGAGGTCTGTTCCATTCCATGAGAAAAGGAAGCCTTTAGCAATGCTAGAAATAAGCAGTGCTTGAAAGTACTCAATTTGTTATAGAAAATCTTTGATACGTACCTGTTCATAAGTAGCCCATTGGAAGCATTTTAATGTTCGAGAACAAACACTGAGGCAGCAAAATTTGTTATATGCAAAGCTGAGATTTGATCCTTCATATAGTTCTTACCACTGTTGTTGTCATGACTTAAGACATAATTTGATTAAAGACTTCTTCAGGCTGGCAGTTCAGATGATCCTGTCTCAGTTTTATTTCTTACCACTTCTGCTTGTTGTATGGAATCTTGTTTTGTAGGATGGGAGGAGACAGAAATTACAAAGGTCTATATTATGTACTTAAAATTGTCCTTGTCATAGTCTTATTTTCTGCCATTCTATCTTCCTCCCTCTTTCCCCTTTTTACATTATGCTGACTTTCTCCATAATAGTATATTTCCTTATTCTACAAAATTTTTCATAATTTTTGTTCTGGACTGCAAAGGGGAGAAAGGGTGGAAGTTTTCTGTATGTAATACCCCTGTGATTGACAGTCTTTTTGCCTCCTGCTTCCTAGTAGGTAGATAACGCTTGCTGTATGGGATCTTGTTTTGTAGGGTGGAAGAAGAGGGAGGACTACAACAAACACAAATAGTGGTATGTAATTTTCCCTTTTTCCTTTGTCTCTCCCTACTTACCATTCTTAATGCAGAATTTTCTCAATCACAGGGTGATACCTTGTACTGCTATTTGCTGCTTTTTATAAAAATACGTCTTCCCACTTTTTGTTATTTAAATGCCTGCAGCATTTTAAGAAAGAATGTCAATGGAGTATTACGTACAGCACAAAGGTAGTGAATCAGACTATGCTTACTTTTGAACACAAATTGACAGAACGTAAACTGACCAGGTTCTGTAGCACATTCCTATATGAGAAGTCTTCTACTCATCCAGTATCTTAAAAAACATTTAACAGGCTACTGTATATGGGGATTTCAGAGAAAACAGCTGTGATGGGGAAAGAGTAATCATCCTATTTAAACTAAAATCAGCTACATGCGTACCCTGTGCTATCTTTTTCAAAAGCTAACGCTACATAATTGATAGAGAACTGCCTTATTTTCTGGTTCAAGTTTTGTCAAAATGTTGTAAACTTAAATTCTTGTTGCAGAATCTTGGTTTGAATGACACAGGGATATGGTACTCAGCTAGGCATAGTACAGATTATCTAGAGGTAAAGGGATCATTTTTGTAAAATAAAGGGAAGATTGCTATTAGAGAAATAATGTTATTTCTAAGGGTAGGACAGCACTTTAAAAAGTACTGTGTTGCCTTGTGTTTGAACATTTCACTCAAAAATGCAGAAGTTATTCAAAAGTCATTGTCATTTGATGTGAGTTTTGGTGAGATTTTTTTTCTGTCATAAAGTTCTCATTTCTTCCCTTGTTAAAAAGGTACAAGTTGTTTATCAGAGAGATACATAAAATATCAGAGCCGTAGCAAAAAAATTTAGTAATCAAAAAGAATGGAGAAAAGCAAATGATGTGTCAAAAACTTGTTTCAAAGATACGATCTTCACTAGTCCAATTTTTCTTTGTGTTGTTCTGGCTTGTTGGTTCACTATTGACTGAGAAGGAGCATGTCTTCTCAGTGAATCATTCCTAGTTTCTATGACACCCCTAAGATCTGCACAGTACAGCTACAGCTAAAACAAGTCATATTTTCAAGGTCTGAATAGCTGTGATAATTAGGAAACAAGAGCTGCATTTGTATTTGCCATGATGATAGGAAAGCTTTTCCATTTCAGTTGAAAACAAGAACAGAACACTGTAAGTTCTCAACAGCATAGCAAATCTGCACTTCTCTTGATAGCAGCACATAAGGGATCAGATCCTGTACATTAACAGAGCTGCCTAGATTGTGTGTCAAAAAACCAAATGGAGAAGGTAGAATAAGTTTTTTCTCTCCTACACTCAGTAAAATAGATTTTTTTTTTCTGTGAGAAAAGTATATTATAGTGGATTCCTTCAATCCTCAGCGTGTTGTTATTGTTTTTGGGCTGACACAACCCCTGTGATCAAGAAAAATATTTTCTTTCTACTGTGAACCTAGAAACAAAGGGTTTTTGTGTGATCTCTGTGCTTGGTCCATTTAAGAGGAATGTAGTGGGCTGACCCTGGCTGGGTGCCAGGCACCCACCAAATCTTCTGTATCACTCCCCTCCACAGCTGGATGAAGGAGAGAAAATATAAGATGAGGTTTGTGAGTTGAGTTTAGGATCAGGAGACATCACTCCCCAAATACTATCACAGGCAAAACAGACTTGGGGATATTAATTGAATTTATTACTAAAAAAATCAGAGCAGGATGTAATGAGAAGTAAAAGAAATCTTTAAAATCACCTTCCTCCCAACCCTCCCTCCTTCCCAGCTCTACCTCCTACCCCGGAGCAGTGCAGGGAGATAGGGAATAGGGGTTATGGTCAGGTTATCACACGTTCCTGCCCGTGCTCAGGGAGAGGAGTCCTTGCCCTTCTTCAGTGGGTGGTTCCTCCCATAAGAAGCAGCTCTCTGTCAGCCCATCCCACAGCCAGCAGTTCTCCATGAACTGCTCAAATGTGGATCACTCTTCCATAGGGTGCAGTCCTTCAGGAACCGGCTGTCCCAGCACGGGTCCTCCATGGGGTCACAAGTCCTAGCAGGAAACTTGCTCCAACATTGGCTCCTCTCACCATGGCTCTGTAGGTCCCAGACAGGAGCCTGCTCCAGCACAGGCCTCTCATGGATTCACAGCCTCCTCGCAGGCATCCACCTAATACAGTATGGGCACCTCCATGGGCTTCAGGTGGATTTCTGCACTCCCATTGACATCCATGGGCTGCAGGGGCACAGCTGCCTCACCATGGTGTTCATCATGGGCTGCATGGGAATCTCAGCTCCAGCACCTGGAGCACCCCGTCACCTTCTTTCTTCACTGGCCTTGGTGTTTGTAGGGCTGTTCCTCTCATTCTCTCTTCTCAGAGAGCAATTACATCTGCACAAAACTTTTTCCTCTCCTTGAGTATCTTATCACAGAGGCGTTACTGTCATTCCTGGTGGGCTTGGCCTTGGCCAGCAGTGGGTCCATCCTGGAGCTGGCTGGCATTGGCTCTGCTGGACATGGGGAAAGCTTCTGGCAGCTCTTTACAGAAGCCACCCCTGTGTCTCCCAGCTAGTAAAACCTGGCCACACAAGCCTAATAAAAGGAAATTCAGACTTTCAGTTGAGGGATTCTTCCCAGAATAGGGGAAAACCTAAATTCACTTTGTCAACATGGAGCAAAACTACTCCATCATGATGGAAAATGAGTCTCCAAAGTGTATTTCATTTAAATAATAACGGTATATTGTGGAAAAAGATGAAATAAGATGATAAAGAACTAATTAAGAACCAGAGTTTTTGTACTGTTGGCATTTGGAAAAAAAGTTAATTGCTTTTATTCTCAGGTTCATAACATTATCATTAATTTTCGTGATAACTTTATTGCATAGACATGACACATATTGAATAGAGCTGTCTGTTTGATAGAAAATGCACGGGCTACTAAGATGTCAACAATAATGGCACTTGAAAAGTTTTAAAATGATGAATAATTACTGTGGATTAAGTTCTATTTGAGCTGGGTGCAAAGGAGCTGAGTTTTTTTCTTTTTTTTTTTTTTTTTTTAATGGGATTGTGATTCATCGGTGTAATAAAAAAACAAAACAAAACAAAAAAACGACATCTGTCCATGTAGACTAAAATGTTGTCCATTTTAATTTCAAGAGTTGTTTTTGGCCTAAAGTGGAGGGGCCACCCCCTCCAGGTTATAGTGGTACATAATATCTTTATCTTGGGATGTGGATGGAATATATTCTAATGGGAACAGGTGTAAAACAGTGATTTTTTTTTACCACTTGCAGTGAAGAGGCATAGTGGCGACTTGAAGAGTGTCTTTGGTAACTCTGCATCTCCTGGAAATCTGTGCTAGAAGCAAAGACACCAGTATCCATTTTGTCTGATTTGTGAATGGGAAATATATGTTGCAGCATGTCAGTCTTGTACTTGCTGTTTTCTGCATAACAAATTTTGCAACAATGCTCTTAACGTGGTGAATTAGGTACATAGTTTGCTAAGAATACAAAACCCTTTTAAGCAACGCATTCCTGTGGGCATAAATAAATACTTAGTAGCAGGTGTGTGGGTGTATTTTCTACCATTTGCTAGATTCTCGTAATTTTTCTATTATAAGTAATGAAATAGAACACTTAAGAATACTGAGGAGTAGGTTTTTGAGACTGAATACCTACAGTATGAAGTTAGTTAAAAAAAAAAATCTGGTTCTTCGGTCATATTGAATTTTTACAGTGTAAATTAGAAAGATGTCGTGGTTTGAATTGAATCGGTACCTGAAAACTGCTATTTTGGTATAAAAAATCAGATTAATAGAAGTCCTATGCTGATGTCTATTTATTTTGCAGCTGATAAACACTTTTGGTTGGCTTTTCTTTGATCCATAGCTTAAAATTTTCTTGACATGCTAAATATATTATGTTTACTTTACAGTTTGATTGTTGCCTTTAAAATAGCTTTTGGCCGTATGCTTCTGATATTTTAGTTTAAAATTGCTATAACAAGTTTGAAAATATGCCCATCCACTTTTTCCCTGCTTTTTTCAAGTTATTTATAATTCTCATTAGCAGCAGTGAGAGAAGAGATTTCTCTTGGTGAGCTTTGACATGGGATTCTGGAAATACTGTGAAGTGAAAATTGTTAGTCATGGACTCAATGTCCAAACAAAATAGACATCAGCCAAAAAGAAGCAGTATCCTTCTTATGCAGCTACTTCCCAAGAAAGGACAATTAGCAGAATATTAGCTTTCCTGAGTTTGAGGCAAACCTGCAGTGCATGGGGAAGCAAACCCAAACCATTCTATGATTCTCTCAATCTATGAAATTAACTCCAGAATTAAATAATTCTATTAATAAAAATAAAAATAATTTAAAAAAATATTTCATGCCGTTGCTTTCTTCATATTCCAACACTGCTGACTTTTGTGAAGTGGTGTCTGACCTGCCTACCAGTGCTAGAGATGACTGACAAACAGAGTTATGATTTAGCTTAGTTCCCTTTATCCTCACTAAGGTGCAGGGCTGCTTATTCATGCTCAATAAAGTGAGAGACTGGCCCTACCAGAAGCTGATCCTTCCTAACAACCTGAGCAGAGTTAGATACTTGTCTTAACAGCATTCTTATGCCTCATGTGTGGTAAATTATTATTTCACAAATCCGTTCAAGAAACATATAGCTCTAAGAGTTCTGCTGGTTGTTTTCCTGTGACTTTTAGATAAATTCTTCTGCCTGAGTAAATATGTGTTTTAAATTTTCTCCATAAAAGAGACTGCAAGACACAAATTTTCTCATTTCAACAGATCACCTTGTTCCCAGAGAAAAGAACTATGCCCTTTATAATGACATATAACACAAAGAATGATTAATAGTCTTTAAAAAAATTTCATTTTCTATACCTTATAAAGAAGAAGAAAAAAACTTTATCCTTTTGTCAAAGGATATGCTATCATTATGTTTTCTGATTAGGAAATTGGTGATGGTCTTCTTCATAGACTGTGACCTTTCTGAAGTTATCTTACACGTTAACGTTCTCTAAAAAGTGAAGCTATATATTTAATAGTGAATTTTCTTCTCAGTCTTTTAAAAAAGTAGTTCATATAATGTTTAATAAATTTGCAACATATTTCTTCAACAATGGTAAAAAAAAAACCTCACCCGAAAATAGTCCACTGTTAAAGAGGGGAAGTTTGCAGCAATGTTTAAAAACAACTAGCCAACCAACCTACCAATTAACTAATCAAAACAAACCAAACCAAAACCAGAGACCCACCTAGATTTTGTAAAATTGCTGTTTGGGAGTTGTTTTGAGATAGCAATCCTGAGAAATGTTGAATCATCAAAGATAACCATATATTTAGTAGGTTCTCTAAAATAACTTACAGAGTTCTCACTGAGGAATATGAATAATTTAATACTGTGCGGCATAGGACTCAATATTTTGGGTTTCTTTTTCAGATTCTCAAGTTTCCACATTAAATATTCTCAGTTTAAAACATATGTGTTTTACAAGGCTTTCAAACCCTTTGAACTAGCCTAGAATTTAAAAGTCATTGCAGCTTTTCCCCTCTCCTTTTGTGACCATCAGTACATTTCTTCCTTCAGTGTTTCTGCTCAAGTTACGTGCTACGGTCTCCTCTTTTTCCAAATGTCAGCCTGTGATGTACTTTCAGTTTTTTTTTTTTTTTTCATTTACTTTTAGGGCCAAAATCATCACTGAGGTTGTCTGTATATATACAAACATGGAAGGCAAGTTTTTTTGCATGTAAAGGAGCCTATCTTATGTGTTCACTGCTCTTATGCTCTGGATTTTGAAGGGAAAAATCAACGGTGGCACATGCTTGGATGAGTGATCTGGAAAAAGTAATCCCATGCTACTCGTCTTGTATACCAAATAACCAGATTTGCAAAATAGAAGAATAGCCAAAAAATTTGTTGTTATCAAATGTTTAGTAGCGCTTAGATTATTTCTAACAGAAAAATAATACACAATTTATACTGTGATGCAATTACGCTGTTCTTTGGTTTAGAGAAGAATTCGGACAATCTAGAATTCAGAAATGTCAAAATGTAGACATGAAGGGAGGCCTATGTTTGAAAGAGCTCTTGCTTCTATATTTGTCCTGCCTGGATCATGGTCAGTACACATGCAGTTTTTTCTGTTCCTCTGGGTTCTTACCTTATTTATTTGGCTTAATAACTGTGATTACATTTCAATTTGACCCACAGAGTATGGAATGTTAAACGTGCTTATTTAATGTATTAGAGTCAAATGATTTACCATGGAAACCAAGGGTTTCCTGCAATATTCTTGGAGCACATCTTACCAATAATGGAGTTCATTTTGCCATCTGCTTAATATCAGTGAATTTTACTGCAGTAAAGGAGGTGAGATGGGGTATGTGGTTTTTAAAACATGACTTCTTGAAAATATTTGAAAAACAAACATTCTCTACCAAAGGCAAAAGGACAACTGATCAGGTCTGTAACTCAATCATTCTTCACGCTGTTGCTTATCCCCTTCTTTATGTTATCAGTATCACATGACTGAATTTACAGAGGTTCTGACTGGAACTCTGCAAAGTCACTAAGAGCTGGGGCAGTCAGCTTTCTAAAAATAACTGGCCTGATTTTTATACTTTAGAGGAATTTTCACTCAAGCAAAAAAATTGTCACTGCCAGATGGTGATGGAAACATTACTACAGCAAGTGAATGTTAACAAAGATGCACTCAGCAAAGCAAATTGTTGCTACAGCAACAGGATGCTAAGCATTTTCAAATAAATAAATAAATAAAATTAGACATTATTATTTAGATGGCACAATGGCTTAAACCCCAAAAAATTTGCATGATTTTTACTTTTGGAAATAGATGTGGTTTTTTCTACATTTTGCTTAAAACTTTGTTACAACACTTTCTTGCTGACTAGGTCTGTTTCTTTCAACCTAAACACCCTTCTCATCTGTATTCATTTATTTTTCTAGAATAACTGTGTTATTTAGTCCATTTCCTCTCTGCATTCTTCCAACATATTTTTGCAGCTCAACAGTCCATAGGATTTGCAAACACTCTTTAGGGTTTGATAGCAAGATATGACAAGCAGCAAAATTAATATTAGTGTTACAAGAGCTTCTCAGAGTCCTCAGCCAGTGACTGCCCTCCCACTGTGCCAGTTACCACACAGAATTTCATACCACTGTGGCTGCATTAAAATGTGGTCTCAAATTTGGTGTTCAGACCCACCAGAAAGAGGGCTAAATGAAACCTTGGAGGAGAGGAGAGTTTGCAGTGCACAGGAATGTTAAAGCAGATGTACTTTAAAAAAGGAAGCAGTAGTGATGTGTCGGTCAGGCACATGGCCAATGATAACACCGTTCATGCTGGAGGGGTGGGTTATGGTAGTTGTTGTTTTTTTCAAAGTCTTATAAAAGTTGTTTGAGCCGCTGTGAAATTTGCAGAACATTTACAAACCTTCATATTTTACACTAAGCAGGGAATCCTTTCTTAATCGTCATATACCTCTTTATACAAAAATTTCAGTCCACTAAATCAAGAGCACAGCAGGCTAAGGATAATGTGGCAGGATTTTAGAGGGAAGAGATTTCTCATCTTCAGAAATGATAGGAAATGGAGTTTCTCTTGACTCGGTGGAGCCATTTCTTGGTGTATTTGAAAAGTGTCCTGACAAAGGCATGAAAATGTAGATATTTGGCATGGGGTGGTTCTTTAACTGGTTTCACAACTTGTTAGTTCATGTAGGAAGTGTGGCAATTCTGTTGCCATTGGGACAAAATAATTTTCAGTTTAATGTGTTCTCCACCAGCCTGAGCATATGGAATATTGGTGTTGCTCCCATAGTTAGGCTCTCTTTCCTGCAGGATCACACTGTGTGTTGTATTGGCACCATCTGTCTCTATTTTAAATATTTAGATTAATGGTCTAACACTAATCCAATGTCTCAAACTGTTAATTGCTTTAGATGTGTAGAGAAAGACAAAGAAAAATTATTTCCTCCAGGAAAACTTGCTCTAATTTGATTTTTCACTTAAAATAGTTTTTAGATCAGGGCCAAATACTCTGATGCAGTTGAAGCAAGCGAAGTGTTCAGACGTGAATAATCCATGAATATACATAATAAATCATACTTAATTACATTTTGATGTCTGGATAGAATCCAGTATGTTTTGTCAAGTCTCACAGGGAAACTGCACAGGCTATTTATGCATCATTTCATAAATTGTTTCACCACCAGACCTCATTCTGTTCTTCAGGCATGTTTTAAAGTCAAAATCACTTGTTAAGACCAGCACTATTTTAGAGAAAACACAGATTTCAATATAAAGGCACCAAAGAATAATCCAATGAAGCTTCACTCAGTATATCTGAAAATATTTCCCCTCTTCTTGGGTTTTTATTTCCTTTCAGTGTAATAAATTTAATCCTTTAAGAACCCGTTGATATTTAACCATATTATATTTGGTTATCTTAAATGCAACCTCTATTTTTCTTTATGTAAGTGCAGGTATAAAATTTACTAATAATTTTTCATCTGTGGAATATCAGCATCATATCTTGAGCGAATGTGATACTTGACTGTTAGAATTTGTTAGCATTTAAGAATTGTAATGCATAGTTGTCCTGAAGAATTGATTTGTCATCTGTCTGCAGTGTACACCCCATACACACTTCTTAAAATACGTAATGGAGTTCCTTAATGATATACAAACCTATTCTAGCTTTTTTGCTTACTCCTTTGCTTGCTTGGTCATTATTTGGGATGTAGCCTTCAAAAATTTGACCTTACTTACTACTTGTCTGATAAGATATTAAGTAGTAAGATATTACTTAGTACCTGCCTGCTTTTCCATATTAAGAACTTCATTTTCTCTGGTTGCATAAATAGGTGAAGTTAAAGATTCCAATTATATTTCCAGCTGTGGCAAGAGTAAAAATCCAGAGAAAACAAGGTAATTATTTTTTTAAAAGAATTAAAGTTATGATATATAAACACATTGCTACTTTGGCCATTCACTAAATGCATTTATGTGATGTAGAAATGTGTGAGAATATATTTGTATTAGCCTAAAAATCAGACATTCTTTTCAGACACTAATTGGCATGAATATTTGCTTATTATGACATGCATACTTAGTCTTGCTAAGATAGTGCTTTGGTTTTGTAAAAAAACATACTATTTTCTTGCACATGTAGTTTTTTTCCCTGCAAGAGACAAAAAATTAATTCAGCTTTATTTGTCATGCAGGCCTGTAATCCCAAACAAATTCTATAAGGTAAATCTGACTAAACCAGTATCAGGAGGGTTTTGAAATGGATGCTAGAGCATGAAAATGGTATTTCTCTTTTTCATCATTGGCCATAAATCTGTGTTGGTATTAGGTAAATATTGTTGCTGACTCTAGACTGTGAGAAGTCTTGAAGAAGATGTCTCCCCTGAAGTATTTAGACATCCATGTCATAAGTACAGCCATCTCTTGAGCCAATTACTTCCTTCAGTGGGCTCTTGATCTCCAAAAATACTTGGTTTCTTAACAGAGGCATAGCAGTCCTTCTACCTTGAGGCTCTCATCCCTTTGATACCAGCAGAGCATTGCTGAAAGCCTCAACTCTCTATGCCACTTCCCCACTGTCATTATTTCTCTGTCCCTCATTAAAGAAATAATTTCTCACACAGTTCAATATCAACCTACTTGGTCTTTATTTAGTGGAGCTCTGATGGAAACTTCTTTTTGGTGTTTAACACAATATGGGTGATTTCCTATTTGGTGTTATATCCATGATTAAAATAGTTTGCAATGAAAATTAAGTTTCATCCAATACAAATTGCCAAAGTTAGATTGCATTATCTAAAATTAATACAAAAACCCCACAATTTTAACACCTTGGAGTAAAAAAAAGTTGAAACTGGAAAAGTGATGCTTGGTAATATATGGATATATTTCAGGGCACTACAAAGTAAAAGATATGCAAGACACTTGGATCAGTAACATCTTTGATGGCAGCAAGGATAGTGGAGGAAGAAGGAAGGTGGAAAAGCAGGATTATCTTCTTTTTTTTGGGGGGGGGGGAAATTAGACTATTAAATAACATGAGTAGGTTCCATCAGAATAATTTTTATAGATATTTTTAACTTCAGCAATAGATTTTGTGTTTTACCAGACAGTATTCTCATCATTTGTTGGATAAATACCAACTGTTTAATTTCATTTGCACGGAAGATTTAGTAAAACTTACTTTTGTGAAAGAAATATAGATCAGATAAATAGCTATATTAATTCTGTTTCTATTGAAAAAAAAAGAAAAAATATATTTTTGTTAATTGATGAAATTTCTGTGACAGCTTGTGATTATTTTAATACCACGTGAATTTGCTATTGCAAAAACAAGGCACTGCCTTGTTATTTTTGTAGCTCTGTTTTAACTGTTGCTGCTCAAATGTAACATTATAAAAGTCTTACTAAGTGGTGGAGGTTTAACCTAAAATATTTTTGCATGGAAGTAGTGCTCACTTTGTCTCTAAATATGAAGCATGAGGTGATAGCCCAAGTTGAAAGAAAAAATGTATTTGCCTCCTTGAGACATCGTTGTCTTTATTTTGTGCCATTAAGCTCCATTAGAGGTACTTCTGCTTTCAAAATGTTAGAAAAGTGCATTCCCTGCAGAAAAGTGTCTTCTTGCAGTGTTCCAGGAGTGGCTGACTGCATTGTCATCATCCTGCTCCTGGTTCCTCACCCTCACCCTGTGTTTAGCAGACAACTTTGCTCCCTGTCTTGGGATCCTGGGGAATCATCCTGGGCCTGGACACTTCTGCCAGGTTGCTGTGAATAAAGGAGGCACTGAGCAAACCACTTAGGCACACAGTGTGTAGTTTTGGCCTAGCTAGTAGATGGCTTTCACCTACTAGAATTTGAGTTGATTGGCTTTTGTGTTTTTCTGTGTAAAGATACATGGGGAAATCAGCCTGATATCCCAAGTTTCAGCACTGAGTCCCGCTGTGAGTCCCTCTGTTTGCCAAGCTGACTTTGTTTATGTTTCATCCAATAGTTTGAAGTGTGGAGCTGGATCCAAACATTTAGGCATTTGATAGCCCAGTGTCAAAGAGCCTACAGAACCTGGATTAGTTAAAAATTCTAATAACTTAGGGTTTGGACCTAATGTCTAGTGCTTCACAAAAAACAACAGACTTCTAGTAAATGAATCAAATAGCCCCATTTGTCTTCTCTGCATGAAGTTCTTCATTACAGCATATTTCTGTTTACATAGTTTCATTAAAGCAATGCAGTAATAGCTCAAGGTTGCAAACTGTTGGAAGTCTCATGAGTTTTAAAATCACAGCAAATGTATTTTTTTTTCTTCTTTTTTCTTCTTTCTTCATATTCTTGGAATGATTTTTTCTTTATTTATTTTTAACAATCCTACTCAAAGGAAGCCAAATATTATATTACACTCCACTCTTATGCAGGCACTTGCCAGCATCTTCAGTTCTCTCACACCAGTTTGCAGACAACCCCATTGTCATTTTTTTTTTGATCAGTCATTCTAAAAAAATTCCTTACATTTATATTATTCTGTATCTTAGACTGTAAAAAATTATTACAAAGTCAAGTTTCAAACTATATTCAAAACTTTCAAGTAAAGACTCTGTTAAATTCTTTCTGACCTTTAAAACTGTGTCCTTAGTGAATTAAATAGAAAAAGTGTTTCACTATCAGTGGAACAGTTTGATGCTGACTGTTCTTTAAAATCATCTCATTTACATCAGTGACTAAACGTGGCCTTTTTCCCTGCTCAATTCAATTAAGTACTTTGAGCTGAAATAATATATTAAACGAAAAAGTCATGCTAGCTGTCTTTCAAAATGCCTTTCATATTTGGAAAATAAAAGTAATACCAAAAAGATACCATTTTCTAATATTTAAACCATATTTAGCAATTTAGAAAAGAAAATACTAACATTTAAACTCCAAGTAATTCTGAGTGTGTGATTTATTTTGTTATATCAAAAATTGTTTTGAAAACAAGTACAGAAATGCTCTGCAGTCACATTTACTTAGTAAAAACAAAGCTACCTTAGAATATCAGGTCTCCTGCAAAATTATCAAGTGAGGTCTGATAATCATAGAGGAAATTGTCTGAACTAGTGTCTTAATTTCTATTGCTGTAGAGTTTTCCTCAGATCATTCCCTAAATAAGTGCACTGGGCAGAAGATTTAACTTGTCATAAGTTTGGTTATATGAATTTTGAGTTTTGGCAATTATCTTCAATTATCTATATGCATGCGCATTTAGTATGTACTTTATAGTGAAAGCTTCAATTGTTCTCTAATGGTATTTATATACCAGGTATAAAACTCTTTTTCAGTTTGAGATTTACTGTTCTTTGATTTGAAACATCAGTGAGGATGTTTTCATTGTGCATTTTAAAGATATTCTACTTTAAAAGTATCTGCATTTAGCCTGTCCCAATGTTTTTTTTTTTTGCTTATAGTGCCCTCACCTGTAACTTAGGGCCAACTGCAGAACTTTAGTAGTAAAAATAGCTGTATTTTCTTTGAATCATAGCTTGTCTTGTTTTGACAGTCAGAAACAGCTAATGTTCCAGCTGACTTGCAGTAGTTTGCAACATTACATTGAAATATTACAATGGTTTTTAGTGTACCCTAAACACAGCCTAATTTTATGTCAAACCTCATTTTACTCTAGAATGGAACCTGCAAACCCTAATGAAGCAGGTAATTCATATATTAATTTCAAATTCTGTCCTTAATTTAATCTTTTTATCAAGTTGTGGGATACAACAGATGAAAATAGAAAGCAACAAAGGTAGGACAAAAAAAAAAAATCAGTGTAGCTGTGTTTTTGCTGCTTCTTTATTTTTTTATTTTCTTACTTCTATCACCTTCCCAAGTAAAAATTTCTCTCCAGAGTTCACAAGAATGATAAGCAGACCTTTCAATGACAAACTTTATTTAGGCAACTTTTCAGAAACAAAGAAAACTAGGAAGGATAACTGATTTAGTCTGAATCCTTTCATCTGGATTTTTTTTAAAAGATCATATAGAACAATTCTAATAGTGATCATTTATATGTGAACACAGACTTAAGTGGATAGGCCAGTAGGATGTAAAGGAGATAACAGTTTCCTCATTCTCAGGTCATGTCAGTTTTGTACACAGACAAATACATCATGGGACACTTCAGTTTGCACTGTGACTCCCAGTTTGGTACACAGATGCAGAATGACAGGTGATAGAGTGCAGATTTTTTTTCTAATTCCAGATCTGCGGTGCAAAAGCTTTTCTTTGACAGGTGATTTTGAATCTGGCAGAATCTTGCAGTACTGGGTTCCCAGGGTTCCTTATTTGGGGAAACTTTACTCTCTACAGAGATTTTCCAGACTATGGGACTTCAGCACCCGTGTTGCAAATCAGGCTACAGAAGCAACTGGGGACACAGTTGTGGAATACCAGGTGAAAATTAAAAAAATCTCGCATTCTTTTCTAAGTGGAAAATTCATCACAGAAAAATTCAAGATTTTGGTCCGATGAGAAATGGTGTAAGGTGAGAAGTGGTGTAATGAGGACAGAGCCTACAGATCAATCACTGGAATTTAAAAAGTTGAGATCTCTGTAAAATTTAGAGGCAGATTTCTTTGAGTATGTTTTCCAGCCAGGATCTGACTGTAATTTGGGGATGCTCTTGACTGACTCTTTCTCTGAAGCTGAATCCTATATCCTGTAAATCAAAGCTTTCTCCCTTGCATACCTGCACATTTTCTTTCCCTCCTCCCCTTCTCTGCAAAATCACCCTTCCATTCATTTTGTTCATACTAACCTTAATATTTTGCTTACAAATTTCTGGTTTGTCAACAGTGGAGCCTGTAAGCTCTTCTTGTGCCTGATTCGACAATAGAAGGTTGTGATTAAGGAGAAATATCTGATCTTCATGCAGATGCATTTCAGGGAGGCATTTCAGGGATGCAGGAGAATGGATAAGTGGAATTTTATATGCATTGCTTCATGTCTACTTTATATATGTATATGAATATTTACGCATGGTTACTCTTCTCATCTGATACCTCTGTGTCTTAGGCCAGGACCCCACTGTGCTGAGGCTGTTCCAAACAGTCTTATCGTGCCTGAAAGCCAAAATTAAAGGGATATGTGGGATCACAGCCAATCTAAATTTAGTTTTCAACATATGTATTCCACTACCACAAATAATAATTAAATTAACCCCTGCCCCCTCTTTTTCTTTTTTTTTTTTCTTCTCTTTGTTTTGTTCCACTTCCCAGTTCTCAGGTATTAACATGTTACAATAGCTGGACAATGAAAAGTGAGGACATACTTTTTAAAGACAGCTTTTTAAAAAATTATTTATTTTGTGATTTTTTTTTCTAAACTTAGGTTGTTCAAAAAGTTTCTTTACATCTTCCTTATGAGCTAATTTACATAGGCAACTATTCCATTAAATATCAGCTGTTATGGCTATCTTCCTCAGTGCTCATTCCTGTCATTCTTATTTTAATTTTCAAAAAATTAGCTTATTTTAGAAATTAGTTATAAGCTGCTGACTACTAGTTTATGTATGATTTATTTATTAAACACTGGGAATTTGTATGGGTACAGCAGACGGAAAAGGGCTCAGTGATTTTTAACTGTCCTGTAGCATGACTTGACATTATTAACTTTGGGCAAGGATTTTGGGTTGGCCTTCCAAATTGGAGATTATCAGCCTTTGCAAGTGTTGGTGGGTGGGTTGTTACGCTAAAAGCATTGCTTCAGGAGCCTGCCTTGTTTTTAGGGCTGCTTCCCAAGGAACTCTCTGAATAAGTCTCCTAAATAGAGCAAAGTTTGCCCTCCATAAGTCCAGTGTAAAAGTCTTATGGACGTTCCTCCTGATTTCACCAAATATCAAGAACTGTATAATTTCATGAACACTGTACCCCAAGCAGCCTCCAAGCAGCACATCTCCCACCTGTCCAACTCTATTTGCAAACAACAGATCTAACATAGTCCCTCCCATGGTGGGCTCACTCACCAGCTGCAACAAAAAAATGTCCTCCACACACTGTAAAAATTTCCTAGACTGCCTTTTTTCTGCTGTATTTGAGTTCCCAGCACGTCTGGCAGGTTAAAGTCACCTACAAGAACAAGGACTGATGATCTTGAGACATTCTCCAGCTGCTTATAGAACAAGTTGTCCATCTCTTCCTCCAGGTTGGGTGGACAATAACAGACTCCCAATACGATGTCAGCCTTGTTGGCCTCCCCCTTAATTCTTACCCACAGGCACTCAAGTTCATCATCATTAATTTCAATACCCATGGCATCAAAAGCCTCCCTAATATAAAGGGCCACCTCTTCTCCCTTTCCTGTCCCTTCTGAAGAGCTTGTAGCCACCCGTGCAGTGCTCCAACTATGTGAGTCATCCCTCCACGTTTCTGTGATGGTGACTACGTCACTGCTTGGCTGCTGTGCTTCCAGCTCTTGTTTGTTACCAATGCTGCGTGCACTAGTGTGAATGCACCTCAGCTGAGCTACCGATTTCACCTTTAACTCAGGCTTTACCACCCTCGGGCCTGCTCCCAGCCAGCCCAGCTGCATCCCCTTCCCCCTTCAAACCTAGTTTAAAGCCCTCTCAACAAGTCCCACCAGTTCATGAGCTATCTATGAACATGATAGAAGTTCATCCTTCTGCCCTTGACAGAGAGATGGAGCCCATCCAGTTCTAGCAGGCCAGGTGCTTAAAAAGTTTCCCCATGATCAAAGCACCTAAAATTCTGCTGATGACACCAGCCCTTGAGCCACTTGTTGATAATGTGAGCTCTCTTATTCCTTTCATCGTTTTTTTCTCTGCCACCAGAGGGATTGAGCAGAGCATTGCCTGTGCTCCTGCCCTATCAAGCACTTGACCCAGATCCCTTTTATTTGCCCTGGCACTCCTCTTTTCAGTCTTACCACTGCCAGCTTGGAGTTTCAGCAGTGGGTAATAATCAGAGAGCCAAATCAGCCCAGAGAGGCTCTCTGTAATATCCCATACCCAGACCCCAGGGAGGCAACAGACATTCTGATCGAATACAAAATTTTAAATCTTCCCATTAAACTTCTAGTGATTTGGAAAAAAAAAAAATAAAAAAAAAAGTAAATAAGGAAGCAGATCTGGCTAATTGTTAACCCACTGATGCCAAATTTTGAGCCAAATGTTCAGAAAAACATCATGTGATTTTTACCAGCTGAATGTCTACCTGTGTAACTGTGACTATTCCACTCCACTGTGGAAATAAAAAGCCTCACTTAATGGTTAAACTCACAATATTCTGAGTGTTTTAATCCATTGTTTACTTCCAATCTTTCTGCATTCAGGTTTAAAGAAAACCTTTCTGATATGATTTAGTTCATGTTATCCACAATAATTTTTAAACCACACATTCTTGATTTGTGTGTATTCCTACATACTGTGCAATGTAAAATCTCAGTGAACTGTCTAATGAAAGTCTTTGAAATTTCTTTCAATTCATAGTATAAGATATTTTGAGTAATTTAAAGGTAAGATAATCTCACACAGTCATCAGTATGTGTGAAGCCATCAGTTAGGTGTAAATTATCTTAATTCAGCACAGTAGTGTCTTTTTGAATCTCTAGAGGAATTACACTGTTATTCCAGAAGTTGTTTTCAGTTTTTAATTATTTTAAAATATCTTAAATTATTATAAATTATTTTAATTATTTTGAGGAAATATCCTCAAAACAGATCTTAGACTGTTAAAATTAGATGTATGCAGAGCCTTTTAAACACTGGGTTTATTTCTCATGGAATGCCTCTGCTCATTAATTTTATATAAATCTAACTTGAGCTGGCTTTAGAAAGTCCAAACACTTTCATTTATGCTTCAGCCTGAGTGAATTTTTTTTTAAATGAATATTTGGACTCAAAGTAGTTAAGAAACAAATCCAATATCTTAAAATATATTTTTATATATAAGGGTTATAGCAAATTAAGAATATTTGGTATTATATCAAAGTGATAAAACTTTAAAACAATCTTCTTCTCAAGGATGATACTTTAAAAACAACCATATTAATTTTTGTTTGCAAGCCTCTTTTCTGACTTACTTTATATATTTATTTTACATAAATGGGAAATTATTTCCTTCATGATTTTTAGTAACTATTATGTCTTCTTCCTTCCTTAAAATTCCCCCACTACCTTCTCTTTTTGCCTTCTTTTATTTATATTACTTAAGACAAATTCATTATTACTACTTTATACGAGTAGTCCAGGCATTTAAAATCACACATTTTTGAGAAGATGCCACAAATTTTCTCATCACTGAAGCCTTATATAGGAGAGTTATTTCAGCATATGTAACTTTTGGACACAATAACCATATCACGTGCCCTGATCCACCACAACAGAAAAGCAGAAACCATATATAATGCAGTATTTTTTATGCTTTTCTCGTATTTCCAGTTGCATAAATAAATTTTAAAGCTGAAGTAGCAAGCAGCTCTTCCCCATTGCCCCTCAGCTGAGATAAATATTTTTAAACACATTCAAAATATATTTGGAGTACTGTAATTGGCAGCTATTTTGGGTCTGATCTATCAAAATCATTGACATTTTGCCATTGATTCCATGAAAAGTCACTTCATTAGTACTATCACTGTAATAAAAATAAGCACTTGTTATGAAGTGGGCTGGCATGAAAGAGGTTTTCAACATTATAACAAATAGAAATATGCAGTTTCTGTGTCTCACACAGCCCACTCATTGAATCTGCATGTTTGAAATAATTGGGGAACCAGGTCAGTGAAAAATTTAGGACAATCATAGAATCATAAAGGTTGGAAAAGGCCTCCAGGATCATAGAATTCAATCTTTGACTGAACACCACCGCATCAACTACACCACAGAACTAAGGAACACATCCAGTTGTTTCTTAAATGCTTCCAGGAAAGATGCCTCCATCACTTCCCTGGGCAGGCCTTTTAAACATTGCAACATTTCCTTTCAGCAAAGGAATTCTTCCTGATGTTCAGCCTGAACCTTCAATGGCCTCATTTGTGGCCATTTATTCTTGGCTTGTCACTTGTAGCTTCAGAGAAGGTGCCAAACCCCACCTTGCTACAACCTCCTATAAACTGTCTGAATTCATAGGTAGGTTATTAAAGCCAGTCATTTGCTACACAGGGAAAGCCAAGATAGGACCACAGAGCCACAGATCTTTGCAGGACTTGTCCTGTGGAATGACACTTTTTGTACCTTAAAAGCCTTCTACTGCAGAAGTCACGACTGAGACTTGGGCCAGACTGCTCTATATTTTCTCGGAAAGCTGAAATCACATACAGGGTTAATCAAAATAATTTGCTTTAACATTTATTCTGTAGCTTTGTTTTCTAAAGGTAACTTAGGAGCTGATCTAGTAATCACAAAGCTGAACTATAGAAGAACATTTGTGAGCATAAAATAGTCTGAAAATTCCTTGAGTCCACAGCATCTCCTTTCTCTCAATATAGAAAGTCTTCAAATCATCAAACGTCCTTGGCATTGACTCTGAGATAGCCCAGCTATTTGCATGAGATACTGTCTCTTTACAAAAAACCTCAGAAACATTCATTAAGTAGCTTTCCATTGATTTTAAAAAAACGCAGCTCATTTTAAATGTTTATGAAGTCCTTGTGATAGTATGTTGCAGTCATAGACTTCCAGCAGCAGTAACGCTTCCACTAACAGTTGCCAGACTAATATGCAAACTTCAGAAGTTCGAGCATGCAAGGAAACCACCTCTTACAGAGTGCTAGACATTTTAAGAAAATATACCAAGCTTTTGTAAAGCCATTAATCTGGGAGGATTTGGGTTCTTTGTGGTTTCACATTCCTCTTCTCTGCCCTCTAACGCTGTGACTACATGGCAAGCAGGATCAGCATGAATATCCAGCAAACTGCTTTTTTTAACTGCTAAAACTAATGCCATTTTTTTCTGTTGGATGTGCGAGCTGCCCTTACTTCCCCTAAAGCTGTTGGTCACCAAAAGAGGGAAGCAGTGCTCAGCTAAGGGAGCTGAAGACTAGTGGATAAATCAACGTAAAATGAAACTGCATTTTGTTCAGGGACTGACTATCTATCCAAACACACACAATGCAGGTGCAAAGAGAAATGTGTACTTGGCTAAAACCTTTCATCTCGTCTATGACCAGCAAATTCTATTTCTATACCTCTAATCACACAAGAGATGGATCCCCATTCTTGGCTCTTCATTGCTGAGCTCTACTTATTGCCCCTTGCAGAATTTCAAAGCTGAGGATAACTTGCATAAGAGGAGAGAAGTTGTCTGAACATATTCAGTGTCTTAATGGGAACATTCACTGACTAATCATTGACATTTCTTTTGTGCATCTTGCTGACATCAACATAGCAATTAATTTTCCTTCTACTGCAGCGTTATATACAATAAGTGAGCAATGGCTAGATATTCCTAAATTGCCTGTCAACCTTTTAATCTGTAGGTCTTGGTTTTTTTAATGGTTAAGACACCTGCTGTGAATCTTTCTCATTAAAATGGCTTCTAACACAGGCATCTGACAGTATTCCTTGAATTTACCCCTTTTGTTTTTAGCCTGTGTCAGAAAAAAAAAAAAGAAAAAAGATTTGCTGGTTTTCTCCTAACTAGAATATAATCCTTTTGTATGCTAACATGTTAAACTCTGCACTTAGATAAAATTTTGTTTTAACCAGGGAAATATCATCTTTTCACAACTACAGGGAAATAATGTCAAAAGACGATTCCTTCTGCATCCAAAAATTTTGTAGATACTTATTTTATGATATTCAAAATAAAGCTGGTATTGCTAACTTTTTATAGGCAGCATGGACAGATGACATTTTCACAAATGACCAGCAAATGAGATCCCTTGATTTTTGTATAACTTATTTAAAATTTGTTTTAAAGCCGTGTCAATTCCACCTGTAATAGGTTGCAGAGTTATCACTCTTGAACATTAGTACCTTTCAAGCATTTTTTCTTTTAATGCTTGTTTGTTTAACTATAATTTGTTTCATCTGTAGTTCCTTTTCTGTACTAACAAAATGAAATTTTAGCTCTTTTCTTCCATAGTGCTATAAACTACTCTGGAATTGTTTGTATTTGTTCACTTGGTATTTACAGCCAGTTCTTTTTCTGGAGGTTGGGCTCAGAACTTTCTTTCTTACTTTAAACATTACATTTATTTAATTTCTCCTGCCATGGTGTGCAGCTAGCACAGAATAAAATTATGCTCAGTTTTTAAAAAAAGCCTCTGCAGTTATAGATTTACTTACTTTGGGCTATAGATAGAGAAATATAGATATCTATATAGATAAAGAGATCTTAGCTACATGTCTTTTGCAGACAGGAGGGGTTTGGGAATGGCAGTTTACGAACCAGGCAATGAGAAGGGACAATCTGTTTCTTCTGTTCAGGCTGTAGCCCTGTGAAGCAAATACCTTCTAAGAGAAGGAAGGAGCAGGTAAATTGGTAGCCTTGTAACAAAAGAATGAGAGGTTTCCTGAATTTCATCTCCTATTGGTAGGGCAGCTCTTTACCTTCCCTAAGTGAGTGCTTAGTCTAAAAGTCCCTTAGAGGATGGGTGAATGACTTAACAGGATTTAGAATTAGGAAGGAAAATGCAAAAATTGTGGGTAGAGAGAAAAAGCAAGAGAGCGCAAAGAAATTAGTTGCAGAAAGTAGTGAGACAGAAAACACATTCAGTAATTTCTGCCACTGTTAAGTACTGGAAGCGTGTCTGATGGCATGTGATTAAAAAAAGATTAATAACTCAGGTGATTAATCAAGTATTACCAAATTAACCAAGAGCATAATAATCCTCAAAGGTTGTTTATCATTCTTACTGCTCAGGATAGTAAAAAAAATAAAAGAAAAATAAATCATTAGTATTGTCCCTTAATCCCTGAGATCTTCTTACAATGAGTCTATCATGTCCAGATGTTCTACTGAAAATGACTCTTGCAAGATTTGAATGCAGTGGTTTCCATGGGAAATTATTTAGCTAAAATAGATGCAGCTTATGAATTTTAATTTCTCTCTGCACTTTTCATTTGAATATCTTCCTACTGGATCTGCAGAAAGTCGTGACATTTGTGACCATATAAACACAAAGACAAGTTGACTATGCTAAACAAATCAATCTTCTTTCTCTTGTTTCATACCAGCTTGATGATCTTAAAGGTCTTTTCCAACCTAATCAGTTCCATGATTCAACACACAAACGGCACAATGCCAACTGCAGCTTGACACGACATGAACACTCCAAGGCAAAGCAGCTTCATGCTGCTTCATGTTTTCTCTGATTCTGCTCTGAACCTGACCTTCAGCAGAAAAAGAACAGCTTCTGCAGTATTTCTCTTATACCTGAGGAGAAAGAGACAAAACTCCAGAAAAGAAGAGAAGGAATTGTTAACAAAATACAGGATTGAAAGAGTGAAGATAACCTATCTGCAGGCTGGACAAAATAGGCTTGTAAAATCTTGACCTGGATTATGAAAAAGGGACAGCTTTTGAACTTAAATAAAAATCAGAAAGGTCCTTGTAAGAAGCTGGATGCAAAAGAAGTTCCTGTTGTACCAAAGCTGTTGAATACTTCCCTCTCGTTTCAGCTAATTCTTAGGAGCACAGATTTATTTATAATCAGTAGAGGGTGGTGAGATTTTTCCAAAGTTTCAGTGGGTGTTTGTCTCCTTTGGAAAAGTTCATCCATGTAGAGGGAGCCTAAATTTCAAACTTCTAGGATGAAGTTTAGGTGACCTCAGTCTAGTTCTTTGTGTCTTCTGTTATTATAAGTCTGTATCAATCATAAATCTGAGTCCTCAAAGAGTTCTTAATGTTTGTGTGTATTATTTACACATTCCTGCATGGTCTCCCACTCCAGATTCCCATTGTGTTTTCTTAGCAATGTTTCTTTGATTAGCTGAAGATTTATTAAGGGGTCAGAAAAAAACATGAGAGTTATTTTCAAAAATTTGAGTAATACTAGCATTGTTTGTGGCTTGGGTTGAATCAGTATTACACAAAGAATAAAGGAATTATATTTGATCTTGTAGTGAGGAAACTGTAGTACATAATGTGTTTTGGGTGAGCTTGAGCATTTTTGCTGCTCTTTGAGCCACCTGCTGGTTAGAGAGCAGGGAAAGGGGAATAGGGCAATATTTCTCACTAATCTTCAACTTCTGAATGAGATTGTATTACCTGGCTTTTGTGTTCATTGTTTTTCATAAAATAACAACTAGTTTCAACTGTCACGATATCAGTTAAGGCAAAATTACAAGTGAATTGGACTGTTCTGAGCCTCTATGATCTTGGCTTTTAAAGAACACATACTCGTTTTGGTTTGTGGTTTTGTTTTTTTTTTTTACTCATAAAATTTTAATTTTCCAGGTGTGTAGTTTAGGGTGTTTGCTGCTTTATTTGCCATGTTATGTGATCAGAGTATAAGCAAAGAGATTGCCTCTAATTGACAGTAATATTGAATGTTTCAGATCAAAAACTGTTCTTTATCTTTTAAAATCTACCTGCTGTTCTTCAGAGTTAATTTCCTTTACTGTATTAATAATTGTAATTACCACAGAAATAAGACTGCATGGACACCACTGAGAATAGAGCCCTATTTATACTGAAGTTAGGTAGTCAGTATAGTTTTATTTATATTAAGGGATGTACAGCTGTGTGCTCTACATAAAAACTTTACAAATATTCTGATGCTGGAAGCAGCACTGTTTTTCTCCTAATATTTTGTGTTGTAGGAGAAAGCCATTAGTGGGATGGATAGGTGATGAAACCAGAAATGTTTAGCATATGGAGATCACCAGTGGGCTGCAGGATTTGTCTTGTCACAACTGTCACAGAAGCTCAGTCTTTACAGAAGATACCACATATACAGAGCAGTATAACCTTGTGGGGTCCTTCAGTGGTTTCCAAAGGAAAGCTCTGCCACAAAGGAGAGTAAGATTTGATTATAAGGGAGATAAACAAAATAATTACCAATTAAAAAATAACACAGACTGAATCTCGACCATATGCAAAGGTTGTGGTTTTTTGGTAGCAATACAAAGTTAACAAAGCCAAAGTAATGGAAGAGAGAAACAAGAAGATTACTGGTACTGTCCAGCAACAGAGAAAAGGGACAGAGAAAATAGATTTCAATTTGTTTTCATTAATATGCATTTGAAAATTGAGTATCCACAAGGTGATCTTGGAAAGATAGAGGGGCTTTTATCTGGAGCAGAGCAACCCAGAGCAGTGCAGAATCTCTAGCCTGCCTTTAAATTCAAATAAAGTTAAAATTCATTTTTCCAAGGCAATGTCAGCATGTGCTGATGGTTAGAATGAGTAAAGCTGTGCATTGTGTCTTAGCTAAATAAGGCATAGTGTTTAATTTTATGGCAGAACTGCATCAAGAATATTTTTTTAATTGTTGGCTTTGTTCAATGAATAAAATTAGCATTAAGCTCATACAAAAGGCCAATGGATTATATAGTATTTTAATGTAAGAGGCTTTAAAATGGAAATATTCTTTCAAACTCAGTGTGTGTGAAAATTGCTGATGTTTTTCTTTTTTTTTTTTTTTTTTTTTTT
>VXBU01013702.1:370165-454039 GCA_013400315.1 Bombycilla garrulus | reverse complement strand
TTTTTTTTTTTTTTTCTGAATATGTATTGGAAGCTGGGAGAACTTTAAAACATAGAGCATCTCAGATTTTCATCTAATGCTTTCATTTCACTTCCTCACTTCCAGCCCAAAAGCCCATCATTGGCAGGTATCTTGCCACTTATCTGCAGAGAAACAGTGGGGAAATAGCCAGCTCTTATCACAGAGAATAGATGCTCACACTGTTATTAATTTCTGCTAGCTAGATAATAAATCTGCAGTTACTTTCCTCTCAGCTATAAAGTCACTGTGGGAGCCCCTGGTGTGCAAAAAAGTGCATGTACACCTGATTTTGTTAATATGTTAGAATGTTGATTAAGTATAGTCAGAAGAGAAAGGAGATCTGTCTTGGGATGTGTTCAGGCATCACTGAATAACCAGGAGAAATGATCAGAGCTACAATACCAAATATTAAAGTTCCAGCAGATATGACTGAATTCGTGAAAGGTGGTCATCCCTAATTATAACTGTTTTACATAATCTTTTAATTAGCACTCTTGCTAGCTTTTGGGAGAAAATGTAAATGACCTAAAGATTTCTGATGGGCATGAGCATTATAAGCAGGACAAAAAGGAAATCCAGGATATTTCAGCTGATGGTGGAATACAGAAAGCCTATGTCAAACAGACACTTATTAACTACTGAAAACTGATACCTTTTTTTATAACTTTGAGAATTTCTTTTCTAAAATGCTTATCAACAAACTTTTTGTTGGTTGAAACCTTTATAGGAACTTAAATACTTCATAGTGTTAGAAGCATCAGAGGTGCATTTTAGAGGCAGAATTAGGAATCTAAATCTAAAAGATACTGTTAAGACCAGTGAAAGAGGAATGGAGTCTTGCATTCAGCAGCTCAGAATCTGTGTTGGAAAAATGCCTTTGCATACAGGATGCTGAATACCACTGTTTCCTGAAACTCTGTGACAATTCATGTTAAGGTAACTGTCTTATGATGGGGATTTTCCCAGAAAATCCAATAGTCTGCCTAAATTTTTGTTTGAGAACAGAAGGTCCTAGTTTTAGTTTGAAGTGAATCAAAAAAAGGCACAGCAACGTTTCTCCATGAATTGTCACTCTATCTTTCCTTAGACATTATACTATTTCTTCTTGTTTATTGTTATTCCTTCAAAGTTGTTAGTGATGACTGAAATTACTAAAACATTTGCTCTAACTTTGCTATATATGATAAGTTATGAGATAGATTTCCATTTCAGTAAGATCAGGTTTGTGTATTGGTAACACTATGATACTCTTACTTTGAATTATTTTTTTCTTTTTTCTTTTTTTTTTAAATAAATAAGTAAAAATTTTCTGGCAATTTTTGTCATATACTATTATTTTCATAGAGAAAAAATGGCCAATTTATTTTTCAGTCTGCAAAAGTGATTTGTTCTTTCATTCAAAAGGGCTTTTCTGTAGCTTCATTTGGTTTCTTGAATACTTGGAATAAAAATAGTCTTAATTTAGTAATAATAGATTTGAAATTTGCTTAGATCACTAAATTGGTCACAGATTTCTTTGACCAATATCTTTATTTATATTATTTTCTAGTCTCTCCCTCATTTATGTGTTTTCACATGTGTCAGTATATGTATGTAAAATTAATTCCTTAATTCCTTTATCCTTGTAAAATTTTTTAAAGGACTTTTAAAGATAGTTTTCCTTATACCTTTCTGTCTTGTACCTGTCTTTGCATTTAGATTCACTCCTGATGTGCTATCTGAGGTTTTGTTTTCTAGACCCTGGTCTTACATTTCCCCTTTGACAGTGGGAAAATTCTGTGTTGCTGTGTGTTTCATTTCATGTATGAATACATGCCTTTCTAAAGCATAATTACTAAATAAATATTGTTAAGTAAAACCCTAAGAAATTATGCCCTGTGATGATCTTTGGAGAAACTTTATGAGTCTGAGAACTAATTAAGCTTTGTCAGGCAAATGCTGATACTCGTATTTGAGCCTGTGTAGACCATTGATAAATTAACTTCTTGTAGAAGGAAGGTTTGAATGTTATGTTTCATAAATCAAGGGCATCAGAAAATAATAGTTTGAAAATGTGCTGGAAGTGGTAAAGATCATCTGTGCTACAGAAAATCCCATGTTATGTGAAGGATGTACAAAGCAGTCAAGGTTTAAATTGCCAAGAGCTCCACATGTTTAAATGTGCTGACTTATAATCATAAATAATTTCAGAAACAAATTATGCTCAGGCACCTTATCAGATAAAATACTTTTAATATTTTTTGTATGCATTTTCCATTAAAAAATCCTATTGTGAAACAGTAAAACTAGAAGTGTTTTTCTGTCTTGGGAAAAAGAAAACCATTAGATTTAGAAATATCTAAATGCTGTTCAGATCCAAGTCTGCTGCTGTTGATCTTTTTTTTTTTTTTTAATTTAAATTAGTATGTTTATTTTAAAAATGGATTTGGTGCAAAGTTAATCTGCCTGCATTTAAGATATTAACAGTGAATTTAAAAAAAGTGAATGGTATCAAAGCACTATTGTTTTATATGACACAATAGCAATCAAAATCGCCAAAAACTTACTTATATGAGTGATACTGAAAGAATAGTACAGTACCCTATTTCACATTTGTGAAACTGCAATGGTAATTTTAAGCTTTCCTCTTTTCTTCATAAATTATGGTATGTACATTGCTTGTTTTTGAGCTTTAAGGCCTAGAAGGGGCCTTGCTTTTTCTCTAGTGAGAGAACATTAGCAAAGGAGCTAAGGTTCACAGCAATTTGGCTGCCAGATTGTTCTGTTTCTAATGACTTCTGTTCTTCCTTGTCAGTCTAGCATAGCCAGAACCTCTCACTTATTATTTACAGAGCACAGTTTGGATTCCATCAAAGAGAGCTTCCACTCATCAAGCTGTTTCCTGATATTAATTTAGCTCTTCCTCCCTACATCTGTAGCTAAATCAAGTTTCCGTAGAGTTTCAATCAAGTCTGAAAATAAGTAAAAAAAAAGCCCTGATACTTGAGGTGATGAATTTTAATTGAAGTTTTTCTCTGTAAATATAAAACCTGCCTGAACACAAAAGGGCAGTGCAAGGGATGCTTACTGATTTTTGGTGATAAATGTGTCCCAGGGGATTGAGTTTGAGGAGAAACCTTGTCCACCAGTAGCGAATTCACTTTTAAGGTGGATGGTTTGGGAAGGGACAGTGTTCTGCTTACCAGTGTCAAAGGCTGAGCAGGTTGAAGAGCTGATGTGATCGGAAGGAAGTTTCAGCAGTCTCTGGGTCTAGTCCAGGCATTCTGTGTTGCCAGTTTGTGTACTGACTGACTGATGGCTTCTAAGTCACTTTCTAAGTGCACAAAATAAAAGACTGAAAAAGTCATTGACCAGGTGGATACTCGAGGTTCTCAGAGACTGGAATGCAGCCTGCTAGAAGCTAGATCTCACACCAGTATGTCTGAAGTTCCCAGCTTTCTGGAAGGCAATTTTACAGTAGTCTCAGGCAGAACTCAAATGATCCCACTGAATACAACTGACTTTTCATCTGACAAAAAGCATAGTTCTGATAGACTTTGTGGGTGTCCTGTGTACACATCTTGGCAGCAGACTGTCGGGCCCTGTTTATGAGGTTTCAGCTGCATTAGGAAGAAAATGAGCTAATTATGCTAGTGAGATACTGGACATTCTTACATGAGAACTGCATTTATTTAAGTGTTAGACTGATAGGCATTTTAGGAGGAGGCTAATGAATCATTTAAATACTGGGATAAGTAGGTGATTGCTGCAACTGCTGTAATAGTGCCTAAGATATTATTAGACGTGATTAAACCTGTGCAAGGCTTTTTTTTAAATGCTTAGATTTACTTTCTATTTTTAAGATGAATGGAAACCGTCTTCCAGCTAGCTAGGCTGATTTCTACTAAACCTTCTGCAACTCTTTGTGTTGGTCGCATAGGTATCTATTCTTTCATCCTATCCAAAAACCTACTTTTCAGCTTAACGTCAAAGTCCTTGTAAAAGTATCAGTAGGTAAAAAATATCCTTTGCAGATCTCGAACAATTGTATTATTCAACAAATGGTACAGGATACTGAAGTAAATGCTCTCCTTAAAACTTTTTAACTTGCTCATCTCATTATTTGTGAGAATTTCATAGAAAAATGCAAAGGCTGTACAGTTTCATTCTCATAAACATCACTCTATGAATAATACAAGCAAATAATTTGATTTTTTTTACATCAGAACATCTTTTACAACTTGAAATTATTATGATTAAGATAAAAGCTCCATGTGACTTAAGTCTTTATTTTTCTTAAAGTTACTTAATTTTTTTTTTTTAAGAAATGGGCAGTATGCTATTACACAGCTGTTGAAAACTATTCCTAGCACACAATTTTTGCTCAGCTTGTGTCTGGTACAAATAACTTAGGTTTTTTTTTTCTTTAATTACTTGCACTGAAAGGAATAAAACAAAAATCTGCCAATATGTGTTGCAAGATAATTCCTCAGTCAATATATCTGTGAATAACTAGACAAACAGTGTCCACTGCTGGCAAATCAGATAATTGCACTGCACATTAGAGAGATATGATGTTTAAAGGTTTTGATGAGTTAAGTCTTAACTGTCTGATATTTTGTACTGACGTTGTAAGACTGGATTGTAAAATCAGGTCTCTATATTGGAAGTATTCATGCTGTTAGCACTAATAATAAATGCTATGGTATTTGTACTAATAGCCAGGAATATCACCACATAAACATGAGCAGGTACTGTAATTTTTTTCAGTATTTAAAAATAATTCTAGTATTCTTTATATTCTAGCTATCATGTCTACAAAATAAATAAAAAGATAGCAGAAGTCTATTTAATTTGTCTTGATGTTCTAGATCATCTAAGTAACAAGATGGCAAGCAGAAGTTGTTAAATTCCTTTTTTCTCTTTACGTCAAAGCATTCATTACTGATTTTGTTAGGGTTTTTTAAAAGACATAAAGAACTATAGAAGAGATCAAGGTTTCTGTTTTGGAAGAATTAAAATGGAAATGCTGATACAGCAAGTATCACTGCTGTTAATGAAGCTAGAGCTGAATTAAACTGATTATCAAAGAGAGAAGGCTGATATCCAAAAAGTTTTCTCCTGGTCTTTTTTTTTTCTTTNTTTTTTTTTTTTTTTGTAATAGATAATATCTTTTGCATATTTTGCTTAACAATGGTGTATCAATATAAAGAAAATCTTTCAGTTAAAGAAATTAAATAGGGCAAAAGAAACATTGAGGGGAGAGAGAGGAAAAAATGGTTCCTATGCTAATATCAACTACATAAGCTTGTCAGATACTTCTGAAAATTTAGATTAACTGAAAGGAAGTTAGCCATGCTTGTTCTTCAGATATTTATGTCTGTCATAAATTTATTGCATTCAATAAAAGTATTACCAATACACTCAATTTTCTGTTTGTTTGTGACCACAGTATGGGACTTTTTTCAGAGAATATTGTTTTTGTCTAAACTCCAAAGGAAGGGCCATGTCTATGTGGTTAGATCTGAGAGGGGATCAAGGCTTACCCTTTGGACGAACGTGGTATTAACCAGAATTGTTCTATATCTACATTTTCTCCCCTCAGTACCTAGAGAAATACTGTATGACTTCCCTCTTGAACAGGAAAAGGATGGGATGCTAGTTTTGGTTTGTTTCTTTTTTTTCTTGTTTTTTTTTTTTTTTCCCTTGTAAATGTCTTAAAAATAGTATCAAAGGGATTGCAAAACAAAAGTTATTCGAAAATAAATGGTAGAATAATTGCGAACAAGGGTGACTATCTGAAAGTTATTTTGTGAAATTAATCACACTGTCAATTTTAGGTCACATAGCAGAAAATAAGACCATTTTTTCCTAGATTATTTGGCAGGGAATATTTTCATGCTTTCTTCCAAGAAACAAAGTGGTGTTGTGGATGCTTTTTTTTCTTGTTGTGTGCATGTGTGCATGTGTGCATTCAAGCACAAGGGCAGACATGCTCCAGCTCTTCCTGTCACTGGTAAAAATCACTTTTTATACTTAAAGATTATTAGATGTATTTTGAGGGGATTCATCCTTCTGCTTCTCAAGATAGCAATTCATTTACATCTCTGCTCATACTATCTTTTCTGTTCAGTATTTTTTTTAATGGATATTAAGTGCTTTTTCTCCTGGGTCTCTGTGAGATGGTCAAAATCCAGCATCTTCCTTGCTTAAAGGGTTCAGAAATACTGCATATATTTTTTCTCATATTTTCATGTGTTTTCATATTTGTTCCAAGAAAGGCAAGAAATCCATTTGCAAATATGTTCTAGGTGCAGGAAATCCTCACTGGAGAGTATCATGAAACGGGTATAGCAGTTTACATGCTCTGCCAGCTGTACTGACTGCAGAACAAATTCACTTTAGAGACTGAATTTCTTAGGAAAGGTGTTCCCTTTTTTTCTGCAGAACAAAATTTAGCAGGCTCACCTTACAGATACTTTCAGTTACTTGAGAGAATAACAGCAAAGTCTGTTGCATGTTTCAGAAGTCAAGCAAAGCAGACAAGTCCTGCTGCGGCTAGATAAGTAAACGCAACAGATGTTGGCTTAAGCTGTGCATATTAATGAAGAAGCTCTCCATGCTGTTTTTAGGCCTCTAAATCTTAAACTGCTCTCTGCAGCTGTGTGGACTAGAGACTGGGGGGGGGNGGGGGGGAGTGTGGTGGTGGTGTTTGTTATTCTTTAACGAAAGTCCTTTTTCTGGCTTGTGTCACCAGAGCCTTGTTTGAAGCAGTCTTATGGCAGATCTGCTATTAGCTTCAGTAAGAACAAAATTAATGGTAATGCGTGTCTTGTATTAGTTATTATGAACCTCTTTTTCCTGAGATTGTTTTATTTTTAAAGGTAAAATATTATCTATGTCACTGCAGAAACCACAGTGTATTTAATTTTTAATTACTTTTTTGGATTATATACTGAAAGTGATCTTGATTCTTTTTTATTTTTTTCTTCATTCACTGCTGTTGTTAACTGTTCAAAAGAGACTTACTGGGTTGAAGTTTTGGGCCTGGGTGAGCTATTTTGGAGATCCTCATATGATCTGTGCGCTGTATAGGTACCCCTGTCAACCCAGCTGGTTTCTTTTGTTCACCTGTTCTAAAAAGAAGTGGTATCAGAAGTAGAGGACAGATCTTTTCACTGTCTTTTCATTCTATTGAGTGAAAAACAGGAAGAGTCAAAGATGTCACAAGAGCTTTGCTAAAAGTTAGCAGCTGTAATCCTACATCTTATCTGGCTAAAAGATCAGTTGTTAAAAAATAGTGTTAAGAATCTTCAGCCACCTTTTTCCCCTGTTGAAGGATGAAGAGTCAGCCTGTGGAATAAAAAATGAGACTCTGAATTAAAGCAGGTATTTTACTTGACACAGGACTATTCATAGGACTCATTACTGCAGGATAATCAGTGGAATTTAGCATTCAAAAGGGAAGGGGGACAGCAAAGTAAAAAAATGCAAAAGCAAACTCAAGCAATCTAAGAATTATGTAACGTCTAAAGAGTAAGCCAATATCTATGGTAGAGGTACTCAGTCCTTGAGTTACAGATGTCTCCCAGGAAATATGTGAAAGAAATGAATGAAATATGTGAAAGAAGTGAATGGTCAATGAAAAAGAAACATTGCACCTGAGCTACTACAGGCAGTATTGTAGGTGTTATGTATTTGAATAGTGTTATGCATTTGAATAGGATGTTTTGATAGTTCTCTGCATAACCAGTCATCTAATGCTGAACTTCCTTGCATGGTGCATTAATTTATTCTTGCATGTACAGGAATTATGTTTAAATGGTTTTTCTTATGAGTTGGATACATAAGGTGAAATAAGTCCACAGCCTGTGAAAAAGTTGGCTAAAATATGTGCAGTCCTTTGAACAACATATTGGAAGCTTACTTTTGTCTAATTAAATGGATTCACCTGACGTATTTAAACAAGTGACTTCATAGGACTCCCAAATTTGCTCTAAACCAGGACAACCTTCTATGTATTTAGTAAATTTTAATAGGTATGACTTTGGTTCTTCAATCACATTGTGAATTCTAAGACTGAAAGCTGAGTGCTTTTGACACAAAGTGTGAAAGGATAGAAATCCAAATTCTGTGAAGCATATGATCATGTTTAACAAATTCTGTTATTAATGTTCTTCAAAGTCTAACCAATGAGCATCAAGTGTTCAGGGTGTTAAGGATTTTAAATTTCAGTGCTTCATAGTACATTGCCTTTTGGGAAATTAACAACAACTTATAAGGAGAATTATATCCAGATTAATAGACAAGAACATATAAAACTGACCTAATTTAAACTGTTTACAGGTCATTGCATAAACATACCATACTAGTCTTCTTGTGAAAATGCAATGCACATAAACTATCTGAAAAAAGAACTCTTATCTATGTTTTAATATGTTAATTAATCAATATGTTAATTAATTTAATATCTGTGTTTTAATAACCAGTTTTCATACTGGTCTGCTCATGAAAAATGTGATGTTTTGACTTGACAAACATTTTTCTAGCTTATTCAATTTTATAGAATTAAATACTTACCAACCTACACAGTAAGTCATAGATTACATGTTTCACCTTGTTCAAGTCATCATTTCTCTTGCTCTGTCTTTTTCCCTCAAGAAAATTAAATCAAGAATTGAAAGTTACTGTTGCTTACCAACACCCATCCCCCCATACGTACACACTGTCTGCCTTGGGAAGATATTTGCAATTACATGAATAATCCTATTCATAGGACTGTATCACATTTTCTTCTTCTATTTGGGGGAGTGGACGAGTCTTAGTTTGTAAATAGAATTTAGACACTTTAATTATGGTCCACCAAAACTACCAGCAACCTTCAGTATTTTCTGTATCAGAAGCAAAAACTCAGAATCACAACTTAATCTTAAAACAGTACTTTGGCAATCAGCCTGCAGTCTGATCAGAAGCATCACAAGGGTGGTTAAATAAATTTGTCACAATTTAGAAACAAATAATTTTTTCCCTCCTGAAATGTCTCTTCTTGGAATAATAAATTTTCTGAGTGCTCTACATATACTTTTATGCATGCTTTCAATTGTTAGGCCTAAGTTGGTGCTTTTGCCCCTAGACCATCCTTTCTATTTCAAATGGTCTAATGAGTAAGGTGCTAATAATTTTGCTACTATAGAACACAACATATTTCAAAGGAAAAGAACAAACATTTGCAAAGACACAAAACAGTCTTCAACACTGTAGAGTCTGAAGGAGCATCTAGTTTCACTGTACTTTATTAACGACTTCTAGAATGTAAGCTGACTTTACCTCATCATCTTTTAGTGTATTTGACTGGACAAGTAAGCTGTCCTACTCTTCACAAGCAAGTGCAGTAAAAGCTTCACCACATCTCATGAAACTTAAACATGTTTAATAATAATGAATGTAATGATCTGACATTTTTCACTTGTAGAAAATACATGCTTGTAAGAAATTTGGGGTTTATTTGATTTATTTTGGTTTGGTTTTGATATCAAGAATGGTTTCAGGATATCTGTGAGGAGAAAATTTGGGTGAAGTGTGTGCATAATACTACATACCTGTAGAAAGATATTTTTGTTTATATTGAAATGTTTTATGAAAGGAAGAACTCTAGAGTTTTCATGACTCCACTGGACAGATATTACTCTGCAGCTTGCAACATTATCCAAGTTATTGCAAAAAATATAAGTTAAAAAAAAAAAGAAAAAAGAAAAAAAATGAGAAAAAAAAAAAAAAAAAAAAAAAAAAAAACCCACAGCCCATAATGTGTAAAGATGACATTTTAAGTTCTATGAATTTTGTAGCCTATGGATCTAGGTAAGGATAGACTATGAAGCATTGGATAGCATTTTTCCTAATGGAATTTCTTATAAAATCTTCTGTATCTCTAGTGCATGCATATACACAAATATCAGTGGTGTATATTTTAATATTGAACTTTGATGCCATAAAAGGTCACATTAAAATTTATCTGTTAAATTAGCTGAAATGTAATATGGTTTGTTCCCAGAAAAAAAAAAGAAAAAGGAATAATAATTTTCCATACCTTAACATATAATAAAGCAAGTATTTTATACATACTTTACACATTGAACTTTTTACTCTAAAATTCATCCAAGAGAGCAATTTTATAGATTCTCTAATGTTTTTGTTTAGAAAACTACTGAAAACCGTAATAAATTACCAGCTAGAAATGAACAGATGGGAGAAGAGGAAGCAGTGAAATTCTTTTCTCCCCCTCTTTGGCTTTTAATTGTTTGTTTTCATATCCAGAGTTTTGTTAATCAGGAATAAAACTCTGTTTTAATGTAAGAAATGTCATAACTAAGAGATATCAATTTGTCCTAAATGCATATTCTCATGCAGTTCCTAGTTCTTAAGGTAACTGATACATTCATACTTGTACAATCCATCTGTTAGCAGAACCTTCGCTTTGACTAGAATTGCACACATTTTATTGCAGGTTAGAACACCAGATGGCTCTCTTGAGTTTTCTTTGTAAAACCCCAAGCTGTAAACAACTGCTCTGCATTTCTGAGATGTGAATACAAAGCTTCTTTTCTTTGATCTCTGGAGTAAGAAACACATTTTCTCTTTGTCTATAGGCATACCGCCCATTTTCACCCTCTCTCTTGATTTTCTTTGCCATCACCCTGAGCATCATGTTGTTGAGAAATGTCAGTGTTTTGGCAAAGGCCCAGTATTTGAAGGAAAATAAAGAAAGGAACAATAGTAGTAGATAGTACATAATGCACAACATCATTGGATACTATAAAGAGGAACTTGGGACCCACACCTTTTTCGAGGGAGTTTCTCATGCAAATGTTAGGGTTATATGCATGTATTATAGCTCTGCATTCCTGAGAAAATGAGAGCTAGTGTGTGGTTGGCCTCTATTTCACTCTATTCCCTCTCATTCATCCCTTTGTTTGGAGCCAGCAGCCAAGTCGAGCTGACTTTGGGCCGTCCTGTGTGGTGGCTGCTCCGCTGTCCATGGTGCTGCAGGGACAGGCAGAGCAGAACAGGGAACGCGGGCAGGGACCAGGAGGGGACCGGGCAGGGGGGAGCCCCACTGGGGCGGCTCTCAGAGGAGCACTTCCCTCTTGAGGGGTCTTAAGGAAGGCCACTCCGTGTCTTGTCCACTTCTGAGAAGGAAGGAAATAGAAAGCAGTACGCAAAAACACTACACTGAATTTTTATTATTATTATTATTGTTTTAAATAACCACCTCTCTGTCTAATTGCATTAGTTAAGGCAATTGTAACCGTTGTAAGGAAATTGCTGCTCTGTAAAAATTGCCAGATAGAAAATCCAATGAGTCTTAGCTGAATCTCTTTAGAGACACTTTTAAATAGAATTAAAATGTATTATCCAGATCCGATTGTGCATGTTCTGTTCCTAGTTGGTCTAGTATTAATACAAAATCCCTGTATACTGGAGTTCCCACCATACACTTTTGCCCTCTGTATAAAAATAGCACTTTGTAGATTAAAGGATTTAGGGGAAAAATGGTCAATATCAAAGAAGCTGAAGCCTCTGCTGAAACAAGAACCTATTCTTGCATACTAGGTTTTGTATTGCAAAGCGGTGAATTTTTCTGGATGGATATTTACACTTTCAAGCCTGTAAAAAAACAAAAAAATAAAAAAACCGGGCAAAACCATCTAATAAGAAATTAGAGTACTGTGAAAGCAATATAAAAATAGATATTACATGATAATTGCCTGTGCAAGTATCTGCCCTTCTTTATAGGCTAACTTCATATTTTTCTGTGTAGCTGTTTCCTTCTTTCCCCTACTTTGCTCTGGCTAGCTCCAAATTCAGGAAGTTTAATCATTAGCCTTGCAGAAAGTAAATCTGAAAAACGTTGGGCCATTATTTGAAAAGGGAGATGGGCCAACAGGAAAAGATGAAAGTAAAGAAGTGGGATGCCTTATTTTACATGGCATTTACTATTTGCAGTGCCTTGTGAACTTCTCGGGGCAGATACTTCTTAGGTGTTCTGTGTCTAGTGAGCTTGGCTGGTGCTTCTATAAGTGCTCCAAGACATAGTCTATAATTTTACGCGGTGCTGGTCATCAGTAATCCACCGGCTGTGGCTTGTGGGTGCCCCACCTAATCCTTTTGGTATTTGGGTTGAAGGTGCCCTCAGCCCCGTAGGTGTGCTTCTTCCTCACGGCTCCAAAACCTTCCCGTGAGGCAGAACCCCATTTCCCTGCAGGCTTCCCCTCCTGCTCGGTCCGTTCCTGGATGGCGGGCTAGCAGGTGCTCCTGCCCAGCTGCGGGCGGGCGGGCTGGCCGGCGGAGGAGCTGCGCGGGGCATGATGCCCCCGGCGGAACGCGGTGTCGCCTCGCCCTGCGCTGCCCTGCTCCCGGCTCCCCCGCCTGGGGACGGGCACAGGTGCCGGTGTCACCGCTGGGGGCGGCCGGCAGGGAAGCGCTCTGGGGGGCTGGAGAGAGTGCGTGCGAGGGATCCTCGGTGTGCCGGGGCAGGCGAAGGAGAACGGGGAGGGCCCTACACCCCTCCGGCAGCGCTCAGAGCCCTCCTTCTTCCCCCGGGAAGGGAGCCCCGCACGAGGCCACCCGGAAACCTAACGGGGGCAGAGGCAGCTGGCGGCGGTTCCACCGGGAACCTCCCGGTTCCTACCAGAAAACCACATCAGCATCACCTCGTCCCTCTGCCTCTCTCCCCCTGCGCTTTTTTTTCTTTCTGCCTTTCCCCATTCCCCCTCCTCCACTGTTTGCACCCTCGCCGCCCCTCGCCTTGGGGAGGACAAAAAAAGCTCCAGCGGTGCGTGCCTCTGTATGTGTGTGTGTGTGTGTGTGTCTCTGTGTGTGTGTGCGTGCGTGTGTAGGGGACGCTGAAGTGGGGTGGGACCGAGGAGCCGTGATTACAGCTCTCCCCGGAGAAGAAGATTGCTCTCTCCAGATGCTGATTTCTGGAGCACTTGGCAATCATCAGGCGGGAGCCGGGAAGAGGCAGCGGTAGCCGCCCCGGCCGTGGCGATGGCAGCGACGGGCGAGCAGGCGGTGGCGGCTCGGGGCTGAGGGGCAGCCCCGGCAGGCGACGCTGCCTGGCAGACCCGACCCGACCCGATCGACCCGACCCGACCGGAGCCGACCGGGCGCGGCTCTGCCCCGAATCTCACTCGCTCCGCCAGCCCGCCCGCAGACACCCGCCCGAGNCTTGATCCGCCAGAAGCGGCAGGCGAGGGAGCAGCACTGGGACCGGCCCTCAGCCAGCAGGAGGCGGAACAGCCCCAACAAGAACCGCGGGCTCTGCAATGGCAACCTGGTGGACATCTTCTCCAAGGTCCGCATCTTCGGGCTCAAGAAGCGGCGGTTGCGGCGCCAAGGTGCGTCCCTGTGGCCGGGCCCGCCCGCGGGCTCCCGGGGGGCGGGCGGGAGGGGGCAACCTGTGGCGAGAAACTTCCCGGGCCGGGTGCCGCTCCGGCTCCTGCCGGCCGGCGGCTCCCGGCTCCCCGGTAGCGGGCTGAGGGCTCCGCGGGCTGAGGAGGGCGGCAGCCCGCGGACCTTCGGTCGGGACCGCCGGGGCCAGTCTGGCTGTCCGACTGTGTGCGCCGGGGTTCCGGTGTGGGTCACGACAGGTGTGCTGCGGGCAGAGAGCTCCTCGGGGAGCCCTGCCTGCCTGCCCGCGCCTCACCGTCTCGCTTGTGTGTCCCTCTGAAGGACAAAGAGCGCACAGCGCTTTGGGTGCCCGGTGTGCAGGGGCTGTCGGTCGCCAGCCCCTTCCCTGAGCCATCAAGGTTTTAGCAGGTGCAGCCTGGCTTTACTGACGGGGTCCTGCTCCCCGCTGCTCGGTGACTTCTCAGTCAGCACAGTGAGAGGTGAGGCACAGCCAGCAGCTGGGGGAGAGGTTCTCGTCATCCCTGTGGGTGCCAAGTGCAGGTCCCCCTGCCTGTTGCCCGTTCCCAGCCAGGGCCTTCTCATGCAGACCAGCAGGTTTTGCAGGCAGTTCTTCAGGGCAGATGACCAGGAGGCAACGGAGAAAACTGGTACCTTGGTGATTGCATTCCATCCAGTACTTTGTATTAGAACCCTAGAAATAAAAGGAGCAAAATGGTGTTTCAGTAACTTCTCTAATTTTATAAAATTTTGTGGTAGTCAACAGCATTCAGAAATGGACTTATTCAATGTCCTCAGGAAACAAATAGTTTTATAACAAAAGGATTATATTGTGAAGAGTGAAAATGTTAAGTATCACTTGAAACATGTCTAATACCTACCAGTCAATGATAAAGTACAAGCCACCCTCTGTTACATGATACAGAATGCCACCATGTGTTGGGGTTTGGTATGTATACTACAGCTCCTCTTTAGGTTGGGTCAAAAGATAATTTTAAGCATAACCAAGGAACTGTCCTGATTTATGCTTCCTCCTCCTTTTCCATGGCTCACATTTGAAGAATCATAAATGAACAAAATCCACACAATTTTATTTTTACATGGCTTTCTTGTAGTAAAATTATTTGTTGTAACTTCTAATGCAAGCCAAACCTTGCAGTTTTTAAATAGTACAGGGATATAGCAAAGATGAGCAGGAAAATGTCAGTGGGAAAATCTGTGGTGGGTTTTTTTAAAGCAATCTGGATGTGCTTTAAAAGACTAGAGTATCTGGTTTATGATGGTGGATTTTTATAAGTGATACTCTTCAGGAAAAGAAGTTTAGGGAAATTTACTAACTGAGCAATTGTGCTTGACCACCTGAGCAATCTTATTTGGGGGAAAACTCTGTATTTGACAATATTATCAATTGAGGAGGAGATGGCTGCCTTGCAGCACTGAGATACCAAACATTTTTTTTTTAGGTGAGAAGGGGCTTTAAAGAGACTTTTGAATTAATCCTTTTTCATTCATTCATTCATTTTTCATAAAGCACTTTGTCACATTCTTGAATAAGAGAACTGAATTAGAACATAACTCTGCTGTTGACCTGTACCACTAACACAGAACATTTCAGCAAGAATAATCAGAACAAGGGCTACTCACCAGTAAAACTTGCAGTACCAGACCCTAAGTTTATTGTCCTTCGTGATGAGACATGGTGATATTTATCCATTGGTTTACATTAAGATCTCAGAATTACTGCTCATCTATAAGAATTCCTGCTGAAAAAAAAATACTATCATTGCTTTTACTGTCTATGATCCTGATGCACAAAGTGATACATGGAATACCTGTGGATTCAAAGTTGCATTTGATTTAAGAGAGAAACTGAAGAAACAATCAAGCCGAAGTCATTACTTAAACGTCTTATGCAGGAGAGTATTGAATGAATAATCATTTGTGAAAAAAACCAAACAAACCATATAAGGTGATTGCTTTAAAATACTTTGTAAGAGTTACAAGATGAACATTTATCAGAGTCTGGTTTTAGTTTTTCTAAACTGAGTTAAATGATCAGTGAATTCGTCACTGAAATCATACTGTCAAATTCATTAAAATAAGTCTTTGCCAAGTGAAATAGGATGAATTTCAAAGCGTCTGTTGTCAGAAAGGTGCTATGGGATTTTGACAAATAAACCTTGTGTAAATGATACAGAGTGTCACAAGAGCATTGTGAAAAATGAGCTAATCAAGATGTGACAAACCATCTGTAGCATTCTCATACAATTCAATGGAAGAGTAGAATTATATGTAAAATTTTTTTAATGTAGAGCAGTAAAAGTGAGACTGTCTTTTTCTTGGTATAAAGAAGTGTTTTGCTTTGCACTTATATGTTAAAAATAACTGTCTCCCCATCTTTGAAAGAGTCAGGCAGCAAAATCCAGTGATGCTGCTTTTTAGATTAAAAATACACATTTAACTTTGTACATATATGTATATGTGAGTTAGGTAAATATACACAATATATGTACACATACCAACATGTCAGCAAACTTTAAAAAATATTCTTAATTTTTAAATTCTTTTTTAAGTATGCCTGTTAGTACTGTTCTTGTTAACTGGGATTTATTTTAGAAAAAAAAATGAAGTTATTCTGAATGCATGAAATGCTTCAATCATGTGTATACCCTGATGATTTTTTTTTTTCTGTCATTGTGACAAATTCTGTGATCATGGTCCTTCCTTCAGGGGCATACTAAAATATCAACAGAAGTGTGCTTTGGGAAACTAACATTTAAGAATGGTAGCATTAAAGATACATCCATTAACTCACTCAGAATAAAGAGTAATATTTGTATTTACTTATATATTTGCTCTAATGATAGACGCCAAGGTAGTTTTCAACAGTCTTTCTAAGAATTTGATTAATGAATTAAACTGCCAGTGATTTCTCTGGAAGACTTGTCTGCTAATCTACTGAGTGGATGAATACATTTTCATTTACTGGACATCTTTGATTAATATTGTTTAGTATTATGATATTTCACATTTATTTAATTTTTATTTTATTCTACCTGTCATCTGATGGACAAATCACTGTCATTAATTTCTGAATAACTGCAAAGCCAAGGTCTTGTCTATCTGATGCCAGACATCAATCAATTTTGAATCATCCTCCTTTGCATTGCAGGTTGTTTAGTTACGATAGTTGAATTTATGTTAATATAATCATAAATGGGAGAATGGACAGATATTTTGTTTTCATGTGAAATAACCTTATCTAACCTGGGGCTACCCAATAGAAAGAAGAAAATAAATGTCACTTCACCTCATGCATCTACAAAGCACAGAGATTAAAACATATGCTTGTCACTGGTGCAAATTCAAACTTCTTAGCCTGTATTTTCATCTATCTACCTAGCTTTTTTGCTAATCTGAAAAATCTTCATTTGCTTAATTAGGTCCCTTGGGAGTATTCTACTGAAAAATATTCAACATTTAAATGTATTAAAAACCAAGTGTGATGTTTACTGTTTCTATGTGCTAATACCACATTAAGACTTCTAAATTTATACATAGCGTGTATGAGTTTTGGGATGGCTTGGCCCCTGATTTTGTGCATTAATATTTATAAGAAAGAGAGACCTAGGGAACATGTTCAGAAAATGCACTGATTAGATTTTACTGCATCTACAAAGGTAATTTAATTCTCCAAAGAAAGCATTTTTGGAAAATTTATCAGTAGATCAGCTAATGTTTTTTGGCAGATGTAGGAGTGGCCCATAATCTCGGATATAAAATAATTCCCAATATACATAGTGCCCTAAGTTTCTAGATCTCCTACTTGTGGAGCAAAGTGGAATTGAAATGGAGATCTGTGCTTGTGAGTGTACAGGACTTGTTTCCCAAAGCTTAAGAAACCACATCAACTCCCACCAGTAAGCTCCAGCACTGGATGCTCTGCCTTGCTCAAAGTTTCAGCAGACCAAAACACCAAAACTGTGCTTTCCTATGAGATTGTCCTCATAATTAATTATTCTTGGCACTTCACTAAAGTCCACTGCTCCTGCATTGTCTAGGTGCAAGGCTGTCAGTTTTTCAGGGTGTTGAACTGATGTTGCTTGTTTTTCATTACTTTTCTTCAAATGACATTGGTTAACCCACAACCCTTTTGGAATTATAAACACAGTCTTTACAGTCTATATAAGAAATCATTAATTTTTTTTCCTTCAATGCTGTTAACCTGTTTGAAGGACTGCATGATAATCACAAACTGAAACTGTGTAAATATGCTACATTTAATGTAAAATATTCTAAGCATGCTTAAAAAATATTGTTGAAAACATGACTTTCTAGACTCAGTTTCAAGCTTTCTTTGCCATGCATTCAGTATTTCACATAAACCCTTGTTTGCTAATGGAAGTTTTTAAAAGAAATACAGTAATGACTGGGATAAAATTTTTATTCTAAACTAGTATTGGTAGCTCTAAATGTGATGAATGAGTTGGCTTTGAGAGCAAATGGGAAAAAAACGCATGAAAATGGTAGCATAATTTTAGAGATTATTGATTTTTAGAAATATCTCAAACAGGGGTGATAGAATAGTGGGCATTTAATGTACAGATAGTGCTGTAGCAGTGTCATTTCAGAATATCTTTCATATACTTACATTGCTTTTGAATGCCTTCACTTAGTAATTGGCAATCCAACTCTTCATTAGAAAATGAACTCTTCAAGCTTGAGTGATCTTCCAGATCTCTAAAGTTCAGACAGTTTCAGTCCACATATAGTTTTGTAAAGTATATCCCTTGTTGTATCTGTTAAATGTATTGCAGAAGTAAATAATCTGATTATTATAGATATTAAGGGAGATTGCCATACAGGTGGTTTCTGATTCATGGTGTTGTATCAATAGAAACGTTACAGGTGAGGTCAGGTTTCTATACTGTATTTAAAGACAGAAACCTGTCTTTAAACAGTATATAATCTAATAGCATATGTAATTTTCTGTTGTTTCAGGCTCTGATTTGAATCAAACAAAATCCAGAACTAAAAATTTGTTTTGAATGATGAGTTTTCAAGTCAGCAGCTTACAAATAGAAGTAATTAGTTTCAGTATAGAGATAACACTCAAAAACGTTATTACAGAACATTTTTCTGTTGAAGTCTTTTGATATAGACTCTAAGCATAATTCTGAAGATACACAACTGTGGATCTCCGTTTTTCATAGTAAGTAAACAGAGGACTGTCTTATTTGACTGTCTTATTTGGTTCTATGTAAGCTCCTTTCTGCCTTAGGCAAGTGTTGGAGTTAGTGATAGACAGGAAAATGTACTCCTGGCATGTCTCCAGCTTTTTCTGAACCCTTGGAAGCTGGCATGCTTTTGTTCTCAAAAGTTGTTGTTATTATTATTATTATTATTAGTAGTATTAGTATTAGTATTAGTATTAGTATTAGTATTAGTATTAGTATTGTATTTCAGATCTTATGCTCTCCCATACACTGACTGGTGTGAAAATAGAAAGAATATTCCTATTCCATGGTAGAAAAGGATGAGAAAATTAGTAAAGCTTTAAATTTCTTTTATTATGGTCTAAAATCAGCAACATGCTTTCATTACATTGTAGACAGTAACATTTCTGTACTGTAGGGGCTTAGTTTGTCATTTCAATTATGTAAGTAAGATAACCTCCTGAGGTCCAGTGTAGATATTTCAATTTATTTTCCTTTGGGACAGAAAATTAAGGAATGTACGCCTTCCTGGCGTCAAGGAAGAACCTAGCTGTTTTTGATGCCATGATATAGGAATATATATTTGCATTAATTTAGAGATGGACAGGAATAGAGTCTGGGACTGCCAAGGTCTGATTCTGTGTCATAAACTACAGCTGTTTCCAGCAATAGGTAACATTACCTAAATTTATATTTCAGTAAATAAATACATAACCAAAAAAAAGAGAATTTTTGTAATTGAAAGGAAAGCTAGTATAAGACTGGAAGGATTAAATGGTAAAAGCTTCATATAATATTTAGATAGATGGCGTGTGTTGAAAAAATTACAGAAACCTTGTTCCTACAAGGTTTTCAGGATTCTGGGTTGTTATGGTTGCCATTTTGTAAAGTGGTGAGTAGAAGCTAATAAGCATGATATTGGGTGTTCAGTCAGATCCTCATAAATGAAGCTAGAGGAAGGTGACTGAAATAGGAATGTGAAGAATATCCTTTTTCTGGGATATAAAGTATAATCCCTAGGATGTAACTAAATTAAACAATTTAATTACATCTGTGATTTTGGTTCTAATCCCTTACGCAGGTGTAGAACTTTTGAAAGGCATTGGAGTTACTGTACTATAAAACTACTGTAAATTGAACCAAGACTGGACAGCTGATTGGCAGTAATCAAAAATTGAATGTTGAACTCAGCATTTTTAAAAAATATTAAATCAAGCATTTTGCTTCATGTAAGAAGAATTGAGCTTAATGAAACACAAGCACACAACCTGATCTCTCTGGAGAAATTAATTTAAAAATATAAAAATAAAAACACCATAATTTACTATAATTTCCATTGCAAAACCTGCCTTTTCCATGTTATTTTGAAAATTCCAAGATGTATCCATGTTACTAAATGTAGCTGCTCTTCCTTTAGTACTGTGAAGCCTCGCCCCAGAGCACATGTAGTTTTGGTTGTTAGATTGGGAAGGAAGGAAGGAAGGAAGGAAGGAAGGAAATTAGTTTTAAATTAAGCTACATTTTAATGGTTCTTTTTACAGGTGAATATGAGTGGAATTTCATGTCCTAATGGAAAGGGACTTTTCAAGCCTCAAGGCATTTTTATTACTGAATTTCAAAGTCACTCAGCACACAGCAGATATGTCAGGCTTAAGAAAAGGTCAGCAGGTTTCTTTGCAGTAAAGATTCTTGTGGAACTATGAGCCTAGGGGTGTGAGCTGGAACCAGGGTCTCCTTTAATGCATTAATGTGTTAAAGGTGTTTTTTGTTTGGTTTTGATGAGTATTTGCACTCCCTCAGTGGTAGAGAGAGATTCCTAACTTGCATTTAAAACTAGAGCAATGGCTGGGGTTTTTATTCCTACGTATGTAAAGCATTACATATATGTAGTTCTTAGATCATGATCATGCCTTTTTTAAAGTATGTTCTACAATGAACTGAATGAAGTTTCTTATTATTTCTTTCCAAATTTGCAACAGAGTTTTTCATACAATGTCAGACTTAACTTTTGTGATTAAAATGGTGTGTTTGAAACTTATTGGTTATTCATAAAGAACAGTCTGCTTGCTAGTATATTAAGTAGATAGGTGTTTACATTTGTTTTTGTTTTACTCCTTGATTATTTCTTCTTAGCTTTGTTTTGAGGAACTATCTTACAACAAATTGATATGTTCAGAAATGTGGTGAAGTTAAGGCCACTCCTCCTTGTAACTCTGTAATTCATGGATTATGGTAACTGTTCTAAAATCTTTCAACATTTACAGATTGTTTAGTTGTTCACACACTTACTGCTTTATGCACTGTGAATATTCTGGCTTGAGCAGATGCTCCTCTCATTTTCATCTCTGTAGTTTGTGTATAACTGAGACTTGGATTCCTCTACCTTAATTAGTGGTTTGTATCTCTTCATATGAAATTCTGATGAGTTGAAGATTTTGCCACTGTAATCTGTATACCAGCGACTATTAAATAAATGAACTCTTAAACTTTGTTGCTCTATTTTCTTCTTTCACTTTTCTTGCTGTGTGATCAGAACAGTTCCTTCTATATAATCAAAGCAAATACACATGAAATGTGTAATATTTTGTTCCAAGCAGCATTTTAAACTATATTATTGAAGCCAACAAAAATAAGATTCCATCAACTATTGAATCTCTTTCTATGGCATTAGAAAGAAACTTGCATGGTAGGAAGGGCTTTGCAGCAGCAAAATTTAGCAACTCTCCCCTTGTGTCCAGAGCAAGTTTTGTCTTATCAGAGGTCTGGTCAGGCTTGTACATGGAAGTACATTTATGGCATCAGTCCTGAGGACAAGCCATGCTTGTCATCATGCAAGTAGAGGCATGATTACAAGATGAAGACCTAAGTATGGTTGTGTAAGGACACACAGTAACTTAATAATGAATTATTCCAGCTAGTAATTCATTTTCATCATCTTATAAATTATCTGGGATCATGACTGTGCCAAGAAGTAGGAATAATTATGAAATAGCACAGGATACTTTAGAATTTTTTTTTAATAGAAAACTATTCCTGGGGCTGAAAAATTTAGAGATTAATCTCTGCTGATATAGGTAATCTGAAGAAAAGCCAACTTTTTTTGCTTCCAGCAAGTGTTAATGAACTTCACTTCTGTATGTTTCTAGAATTTTAAAATTTATATGTTCCTCCTAAGGTAGTAATTGGATAATTATTGATAGTGAACAACATCGTCATCAGTTCTTACTACCAAGCAGGTAGTTTTTTAATCTGAACACTTTTATTCTTTCTTTGATCTTACTTTGCATTTACTTTCTCTTACTCTTACTTTGGATAACCAAGTTTTGTGTTTATTACAAACTCCAAACACAGACTGATGCACATATTACTTACACATTTTTCACAAAAAATAAAAAAGTCAAGACCATAGCCTTGACCTCCTTATTAACGTAGTTTGGGCTTGCTTGAAATAACAGTCTGAGTTCTGAGAACAGGGTTTTTTGTTTTTGTATATGTTTTGGGTTTGTTTTGTTTTTTTTTTTTTTCAGAGATGAGTGCATGGTTGAACTCTTCAAGGCATTAGATTGATAATTCCAACTTCATTATTGTTTCCAGTTATATTTTAGCTTTCTGACAAAGTACAAATATCTGTCATTCTAGTTTATATATCCACAGACTTTTGCTAAACAAATGAGGAACTTGCTTCCATGGAGCATCAGTAATGACTTTTTGAGGCAATGTTTAAGGAAAAAGAGATATAAGGTTTTGAATTTCAGCTTTCCAGTCAGATGTCCCCAAATCTGCAGTTTATGTACAACTTAGAACTGTAGCATTTCAGCACGTTGGTAGATGTAAATTAGTTCATTAAATTCTTTTGTCTAAGTTGCTTATATGTGCTCAACAACTGCGAGGTTGTGATGTTACTACCCTAAAACCAGATCTTTTGATGTAATGCACATTATTTGGGAAATCTTTGCAAAATTAATATGTACTGCTTTGTGTAACAAATAGTCTGTTGCAAGTTCTATGTAAAATGAGCAAAAAATGCACAAAAATAAATCAAAATGATTGGATGGCTCAGTTTTATATACATTATGACACCTTGAAAACCCTGATTGCTACTAATAAGCAGCCATCTTTCTTTGGAAACAGTGAATACCACTGCAGAGGTAAGATAATTGAATCCAAACCACAGAAAGGAAGAAAAACTAAACCATTTCAATTAGCCATACCCACTAGTTCTCTATTAAAGAAAGGTTTATCAGCACTCTCAGAGTTTGTGTTTTTATTTTTTTGGAGGGTATTTTATTGGGTTTTGTTTGTTTGTTTGTTTGTTTGGAAAGCTTTTTCTGTTAACAAGAAAAAGAGAGAAACAGACTTGTCAGGTGTTCATAAAGTTAAAGGTTACAGAAATCAATGCAGGTTAAGCCTGAATAATCTTGTTGTAATTAAACTAAGGCATGAATAGTCATTTGTATCTCGTTGTTGTGATGACAAAATGATTGGATCAAGCCAATAGCCATCTCAGGGCCACTTATCATATTCAGCAAAATTCAATCAATCAATCATCATCCTGTTTACGTCTAGTTTATGTTGCAAACATAATAGTTGAAATTAACTGGCGCCATAAGCAAACACTTCTATTGAATTACTGGCATATGTTAGGTCAATGGATGTCAGTGAGCAGGTTGTGTTCAAAATTTGTCAGGGATAAACAGTCAATAATTCAGGATCTGAGTAACTAAAACTCTCCACTTTCAGAGCTTAAATAAAAACAGCTAAAAATGGTTTAAGCAACCTCAGTGGCAGAAGTGTGAAGACCATAGTGGATCTCATCTTAAAAATTGTTTGTGCTTAGTTTCTAAACTATAACTTTGTCATCTCGTTACCAACTTCACACAGTATTGTTATTTTGGTTTTCACAGTTTGCATTTGTTTCAAATATAGGGAGGGAGGCAAGGAAGATCAGCCTGTTTTCTGCTCTTTGCTGAGTGTTTAAGTGTAAGTAGTCCATGGCTTGGAGACAAGTAGTTGTGGTGAACGAACTGGTGGCAAATCGCTGATGATGTTTTTACAAAAACATTCACTGAAAATTTTGGCTAAATTTTCAGAAGTTTTAATGACATAAAGTTGTGGAAAGGAAAAGTTAAATGCACCTGAGCAACCTGGCTAGAGATCTTAGTACTTCTAGATTAACAAGACTTGTAAAGGCAAGGTAATTTTTAGTGTTTTTTTATTATTTCTGTCCTGGTATTAGCATCCATCCAGGACATAATAAGAGTTGTTCGAAGCACTGTCTTTGAATGGGATGAATTTTGAATGTAAGTAGTATGATAACTTCAGAACTTTAGTTCCTAGTTATAGTGACGATACCAGCTACATTTGGAGTTTGAAGCAGCAAAAAGGTTTTGCTTCCTTTTATATATTTTGTTGCAATCAGCTGTATAAAGGATCACCAAAACTGCAATAAACATGATCTGATGTAGAAACAATCTTTAACTACTTGCTACTTATTTTTATTTTACTTTATTTATTTTTAATTGTGCAATATTTACATGAATAATGGTGTTTGTTCCAACTGGTTTCCAGATAGATGTATGTGATTACATTGGGACAATTTAGGTGTTTGCTGTTGATTTTCCAGGGCTGTTCAGATGTGACGCCAGAGGACTAATGGCACAACTCACATCCTGAGTCCAATAGATTGTGACATACTGAGTTCTTTTTTAGGGATATGTCATAGCTGTGTGGGAAGTGAAAAAATGTTTCTTCACTTCTGCCATAATATCAGCAATGTCTTGCACAGTGGCTTTAGTATGTTGACAGCTCTGTGAGTCCTGAGTGCCACCATTTGGTTATTGGGTTGAGTTTTTGTCTCTGAGATGGTGCAGTTTTGGACTCTACTGGCTACTGCCATGGAAACAGAAAAGTATCTTTAGTGGAAAACTATTGAAATACCAGTATTATCATTTTTGTATCCTTTGTTGAGCTTTGAGAGAATATTTTCATGATGGGTTGGACCTTGGTCTTTATGTACACTGGGTGCAGTAGGGCTTTCCACATTTTGATTGTACAGGTAGTTTTGTTTATTCTTCTCTCCTTGTAGGGAGGTATTGGATCAGTGTTTTATAAATGACTGTGAGACAGGTCATCAGTGAGCTGATTCTGAATGGTACTAGTTTTTCTTTTTATATACACTCATATCTAAGCTTCTGTTTAGAGGAAGATGAAAAACTGGAATAGATTTTCTTAATTGGGGTCATTCAGACTGTTTAGAGCAAGACAGAAATTTTCCTATTTGCATTCCTTCAGAGGAAGTAGAAATATGAATTTCTATAGCTCTGAAAGCCCTTTGTCTGTAAGCTTCAGCAGAGATGTTTTTCAAAGAGAACAGGATTTTTTTCCAACCATCCCAACATGCAGTTGCACAGTTCTGCCATTCGGAATCATGGGGATTGTGTTGCCACCCTTCTTCATTGCCAAGATAAGGCTGAAATAAGGTTTGCCATGAGACTGCTGCTCAGTCATTAAGGTAAAATCAATCCGCACTAAATCTCACATCTTGTTCTAATGGGAGCGGTGAAACATACCCTAGAGCTTATATGCCACTTGGGTAACTATGTACCCTCAAATTAAATTAGAAAGAAACACTAAAGGGGAAGAAGTTCTTTTGACTCTCCTAGCAATAGGATGGAGCTGCAGATGCATCACTCATGCTATTAGGTGTTAAGGTTGCTGGGTATTAATGCTCTGGGTGCTAATGTGACTGCTCTGGCAAGTAGGTAAAGCAGTAATGTTTCTTCCATGAGCACTTGGACTCTTGAGTAGAAGAATGTGACACTCTGATGTAGATGAGGCAATAGTTATTCTTATCTGTGCTGTGACAAAGCTTAGACCACTGCAAGGCATGATACCTTAGGTCCACAGCTTGAGGCTACTCAAAACCCAAAAAATAGAGTAGTAGTCTTTTGTGGTCTTCTCCCTAAGAAACTCCCAACAGAAGGACTTTGTGCATTGGAAACTGCTCTGGCTTCTGAAAAGCTTCAGCTTGAAAATCAGAGCGGTACAAATACCAACAACTTATTAAACAAAGCTGTTCAGCAAATGACTATTTTGTCATCTGGGAAAACAAACCGGCATTTAGGTTTGTGGAGTTTTTCCCTGCAAAGCATGCTGTATTTTCTATTTTGTCAGAATAGCATTTTCAGTCAAAGCCTGTTTTGACAGACACATCCTGACTTACCATATTGGTAAAACACCTGATTACCCAAGGAGGGGGATGGGGTGGGGGGAAAACTCTGACAAATGTACTATTTGTATCTTGTTCCATCTGAAAAACTATGGCAGATATACCAGACTTATTCAAAGAGTAGTTACATGAATTATTCAGGCTTTATGGGGATGGGGTTGTAATGCCTCACCGTTTTACCTCATATCTACTATGATCCTGCATTTTCATGTATTATAACACAACAAAAGGGAAGTAACAGTTGTTTTCTGACAACCAATGACCTGACAGTAATTAATTAGTAATTAATTAGTTTCAGTCAGTGCAATGGGGCTGGCAGTGAAGTCAAGCTGTGCTGTGGCTGAACCTATCCCTATATCCCCATATATTTTGCTGGGATTATTTTTTTTAAAGCTTTCTATTGCTAAAATAGGCAGATACATGGAATTCATTTCAGTTCTATAAAGGGAAAATAAATATAATCAGTTTGTTTTGGGACTGCAATTTTGGAATCTGCTAATGGCCACAGCCAACTTTTGTACAGATTTTGGTAAACAAACTCAGAGATTTTGATTCAATTTCACTAATTTCTGCAAGTAGAGTTATATAAATCTTTCAAGACTGAGCTTTTAATTTTGGCACATGAAGCTGCAGAAGTTGCTGCTCTTTCTGAGTGCACCACTGCAACAAGCAAGCAAGACTGTTAGACCAGACAATAAGTCCATGAGAAGTAGTCCTGGAAGTAGTACATAAATGAATTAAAATATATATCTTCCTTTTTGTTCATGTCCACTTTGAATATAAGGAATTATACCTGTGAATTCATTAAACTGCTGTGGCCTATTTGAAATAAATGCTGTTTCATTTCAAGGTTTTTTTGAAAGGAGCTTTAAAAAATCCAACCCTCTCACCCCCAAGCCAAAACAAGGATCAAGCTATTATTTAGCTCATAAAGAATCAGAATTTATTTAAAATACAACTAAAATTATTTTGTTGACGATAGTTTTACTGAGTGCTTCCTAAAACGAGTTATGTTTGACACTGGGATAGGTTTCACTGCATGGCATTGGTCTTCTGCCTTGCATTCTTAGGGGAGCTGCACTATTAAATGTAAGCAGACCTGCCAGACTTCAGATATGGAAGTACAGCAGCATGTGAAGTTTAATATCTAGAGCTGTGTAGGTTAGAAAATTCCAGTCATCATTCTAGGGAAGCAGAAATATGTATGGTACTTGGTTTAGCAAACTGAGATAAGAGTATGTTTTAGGAAATTAGCTTCATTTATCTGGGCTTTATTTTTAGCAGCCTAACATAAGCTTTGTCAGGGTTTGTGCTTTCACATGATGACAAAGGAGTGATGACAGTGGTAAGTCACCTATGCTAGAGGGGGTTAGGATGGGCACACATGTTCATGCTAATTTTGAGATTGTCTGCTGCTGTTGTAGCAGTAATAAAGCTCTGGCCTAATGAGATCTGGGTAATTTATTTTGTGACTTCTTCAAGTGACCTTCTGTTGCACTATGTTTAGTTTTGCATTTTTGTTTGTTTTTTATGCTTGTAACTATAATTATTTCAAAAACAAAACAAAGCAAAAAATGCCACCAAAAATGAAGCAGTTTCTTAGGGCAGTATATCATCATCAAGGAAAGGAGAAAAGAATTAATCAGATATTTTATGATGAGAAAGTAAAGTGAAATTGTCACACATGACCCTTCTTCCTAGGAAAATGAGCCATGTTTTTTTATTTTTTTTCTGGCCTTCTGGTAGAAGTTGTTAGACTGATATCTTGATTTTGCCTGAAACTCTTTTACTGGTCTGTCAGGTTTGGCCAAATGTCAAGCTTCAGTCAAAATGGGAGAGCTTTGTTAAAATTTCTGCTGGCAAATAGTCTTAAGGCTGGAGAATTTATTTTTTTTAAAACCCTGGCATAAAAAAGCAGCTTTGCAGCTCAAACTCTTTTCTATCATGCGGACATTTCAAGTCTTGAGTTCCTACTCACTTTGATTCAGATAAAAAGCCTTTAACCCCAGCCTGCATTGGTTGCAAAGCTGATAGCTATTCCTGTGTGAGTAACCCTGGAAATATTTTTTCTTTCCTTTTAATTTTTTTTATTTTTGAAGAAGCCTTTATTGTGGGCTTTACCCTGGAAAAAAGTATTTCACAATGGGAACATTATTTTCTGCTTAGTTCTGTCTGGAAAGCTTTTTTAAAATACGTTGACACAGCCAGATAACAGGTGACTGATGTTTATTATAAATTCCAGGATATTATCAGAGAGGGTTTGGTGGTTTGGAGAAATGGTAGTGGTAGGCAGATAAAGCAAAAAATAATCACCACAGTGTCTTTTTCTGATAAACAAAGACATAAACTTTAACCCCCTTGAAGCTGGTTGTATGCACTTTCCCTCATCCACATGTTGATTTTAGACAGCAGTTGATTATTCTAATACCTGTGGCCCATGTTCACTATTGTTACCTGTACATGGGAGCTAGATCTTTGTGTTTTTTGCTATTGAAAGATCTCATAAACTTTCTTCAAGGGACTGCATAAGACAGGTGTCAAGTAGGATGGGAAGTAATTGAACTTCTGGAATGCTGTGGGTGAGTGCCACAAAGACTGAGGGGATGTTCCCCTTCAGCTGTGTCATTCAGGGGAGGTTTAACCATTATCACGTAATTGTTTAAAATCCTGACCTTAAGGTAATAATTTTAATTTATTTGGAGAGAAACAGAGTTATTTAGCACCTTTTCCTGTTCTTCCTGTTAGGCAATAATTTCCTGATAAGTCCAGTTTTGAAAAAGTTATGCCGTAAGGGTGGCATTTCAAAGGATTTCCATATTGGCTGGATTCAGATGACTCACACTCATTACAGTCATCTGTTACATCATTGATTATTTGTTGTGGTCATTTACCATTGAATCTGAATGTTCTTCTAAGGTATTTTGCTTCTGCAGAAGTTCCAGGAAAAACAAAGTATGTTCTCCAGCAGTGAATAGATGGCCACGGATCTATTCTAGACCCTTGGGATTAGGTTCTCCTAATTGAATGAAAATTCTTGCTATGGAGATACCAAAACTTGAGTAACTTATAGTTCATATTTTAACTGATAATTAATTTTAAATATTTATTTATAGGAAGCAATTTGTGACACCCTGAAATAAATGGGTTCAATAGCTGTGAAGGGAGCCAAGGAGGACTGCATCAGATGTAGAAGTCCTGATGACTCTAGTTTAGAGTCTGCTCTAGAAGTAGTCTTCTTCTGTTTCCTGAAATGCTGCACAGGAGAGCTGAGGAGAGCTGAGACCCACAATATTGCTGTAGATCCCAAAACAGAGCTGTATTCCTCTTTAAGCCTCCCAGTTTCCAGGGCCTGGACAGCCAGCAGGCTGCCTGCTGCAGCTGGGAACCTGAACCTTTGGGAGCCTTCCCTTTCCACTTGTAGTGCCAGCTTAAAATGTCCTGCTCTCAGCAGAGCTGAGGAGAAAACTGGATTCTTCTCTCACGGAGAAGTCAGATTTCTAAAGAACAAGGAGTATTTTAGGGTGCAATAAATATATTTTGAAATCTAAATCTTCCTACCATTTATCTGGGGTCCCTTTAATTTCTATAATCCGAAATATTCTGGTTATCTTAATTATAGATCTTGTCACTAAAATTTATTGTCTTTTATCGTGCCTGGAGTATGTGAGACGTTTCTGTGATATAAACCAGAAGCATTCAGTAATGTTTGATTATTTAGGAGATATTGAGAACTTCAACATTTTAGGTTTTTGTTGTTGTCCCAACAATCTATAAGGTAATTTGCATACTAATTTCCAGTTTACTCAGTTTAAAATTTAGGTCGCCCAGAAAAATTGTGGGTGTCCCATTCCTGGCAGTGTTCAAGGCAGGTTGGATGGGGTTTTGAACAACCTGGTGTAATAGAAGGTGTCCGCTGCCTATGGCAATGGGATTGTAACTAGATGATCTTTAAACTCCTTTCTAACACAAGCCATTCTATAATTCTGTTAAATGTCTCAGGAATTTTAGAAAAGTCTTAGAGCTATTTATGGTTTACAAAAACTGAACTGCCATTGAAATAATTTGTGATTTTTCAGAGGAGTTAATTCCACTGAGAAGTTATGTATTCTGAATAACACATATCCAGTAGTTAACATGAATTAACCAAAACATAATTTTAGAAGCAAATTGTTTGATTTGAAATTGTTTGGAAACTGTTGACAAGAGAGTTTCTTTCTCTTTTTCCCCCCTTCCAGTTGCATTCATCAGTTGATGACATTTTTCTACTCAGATAGGAGGTTTCTAATAAATGATGTCGATTTGCACTGACATATTTTTATTTTATTAAGAGTGGCAAGCTTTTTCCCTTTCACTTCCCTCCACTTTAAATTCCTCTTTTAAAATCCATCCATTTGCCTCAACAGTGGGATTAATAGTGCTTTACAGAAACACACACAATCAATATATAACTCAGGGCCTCTGACATGCTTGTAAATAGGGCTTTCTCTCTACCCAGTTATTAACTGTGTCTTTTCCAGTCCTTTTAAGTCCTTCTGTATAGCCTGGCAGGGACATCTACATAGTGGCCTAGGAAGCAGAAAACCACATTCATGCTGCAGTATTGGACAAACTGTTGATCTCCTTAGTTCTTTTATTTTGTTGTTTGTAGAGTGAGGGTGATTCTAATCCCTTGTCTTTAGGTATGGCCTGGAAATCTGCTGGCAGCAGAGTGTTTTTACAGTATGAGGCCAGTGCTCATCATCCTCCAGGAACATGCCCCTGTGCTCTGGACCAGCCCAGTCCCCTCCAAAGTGGAGCCAGACCCACACTGTTCTCCTGATTGAGCCCTCTCTGCTTTGTCCACTGGGCTATCCCTGCCTTCTTCATGCTGCTGGAGCCAAGTAACATATTCATCAAAGTCTACAGAATTTTGTAATTAATAGGGCACATTAAAAAGCTTGTAGATACTACAAGGTTTTTAACCTAAATGTCATGGAAGAAGCCTGTCTTTGAACTTCAACAATAATTTCAATTAATAACTCTATGGCCTTTAAATTATATATTTCAAAATATTCAAAGCTAACCATGTTCTGAAATTAAGAAATGCTAAATAGAAACACAGAGGCAACTTCTGATGCAATTTTAGGCAGAAATTAAAAACTATCTTTGTTTTTCTTTGCATTAGAGCTGGACATGTGGAGATTTCAGGAGGCAGCCAGGCAAATTCTATGGAAGACACTTTTCCTCTCTCAATACATGACACTTTCCCAGTAAGAGGGTACAGATTCTGATCTTATGAGAATCTGAATCTGGTAGTAATACTCTGCTTACTTGGTGTCCCTGTGTTTCCAAATTGGGATATACCTATCACAAGTTATTTAGATTTCAGGTCCTTTCATTTACATCAGAACTAGGCTAGGACCAAAAGCCTCAGAATCAATCCCATTGACTCAGGTGGAAAAGATTTGGTGCCTCTGCTTTAGCTAGATTATTTGGTAGGACATGACTGTTTCAAGGTGCTCCTCTTAGCAATGTAGAACTCAAAGCAATAAAAGAGTCTCCACAGACTTTAACCATGTTTCTCCTTGTAGGGAAAAGGTGTGAACCTGGGAACAGTCAGGAGTAAATCTTTTATTTTCAGATAGATATTTCACAGTTTTGAATTTTCTTCCCCAGTTTTGAAGCAGGTCTTTTTTTCATGTTGTCAATAAGTTGAACTTCATTGTTTTAACTGTCTTTATATTGAATGAAATATTTAATTTGTTAAGGAAAAAAAGGATTTAAACTCTGAGTTTATGTTGATTTTGTTTGTTTTGCTGTGACCAGGTGTGTTTTTCTGAAAAATACACAGTGAAAAATGTGGTTAGTGGGTTTTGTGGCAGCACAAAGCTGACAAGTGCATGAGTCAGAGTCCTGGGAGCTTTTACTTTCTCTTTCCTTTTTTCCTCTTCTTTCTGTGGTAAACCCACACTTTGTATATAGGTAGAAATAATTGCTTAGAAACATCAAATATCACCCACTTGATGAGGCTGCTGCTGCAGGTTTTATTGAAGAACATAATAAAGCATAATGAAAGCTAATCCTCACCATATGTAAAGAAAGGAGTTTAGCTTTTGTTTCAAATCTGAAGAATTATGTTGGATACTTGTGCTGCATTTGAGTTGAGAAACAGAGAACTATATCAAAGGTCTCTGAAAGGCAAACAAGACTTCTGCTACAAACTGAGCTTCATTGAAAAGGAAGTAGATTACTTTCAGATATTATTATACAACTTTCTAAATTAGAAGTCCTGTATGTTTGCTCTTCCTGACTGCCCATGGGAGCTGGAGAAGCTTGAATTTATGTCCTGATAAAAAGTAGAAATGCTAGGTGTTTCAGCTCTGCTATGTTGCTTTTGAAGGGTGTGTTTATCTGCACTGGAGATGTGTTAGGACAGGGAGGCACACGGCATTTCACCCACAGTATTACGGGTGAAGCACCAGCAACACTTCTGCTTATGGTACAGAGGATCATTGGAGAGCCTGAGTAAGAGCATGTGAGGGTTAGAAAATGAAGGCAGGACAGGCAGCTCAGGCATGGCACTGGGAAGCTAAAAAAATCTGAGAGTTGGGAGCTGTCTTTGGGACATTATTACAGAGTAAAATCTGTGGCACTTGTTGCAAGTGCTTAGTGCTCTGGGCCGATAGCAGAGCTGTCACTGCAGCATCACCAGGCAAAGGCAGAAGTTGCAGTGAAAATCCCAGGGATAAATTTCCTACTTTTCGATATCTGTAATCTTTCAGCTTCTAATAACATTTATGTTGCAGGTATAATAAATGTGCAGGAAATATAAGAGATTTAAAGAGAGTTTAATATTAATACTGAGAAAATGTTGTAATTTCTTCTCTAGAAGCATACCTGCTGACTCTCCTGAATGCTGATGAAAGATACCTCAGCCTTGACTGGTTCTCACAAGTTATTGTTGCACATGGATCTGGAGAATGAAATTACTTTTGATTTCTATTTAAAACATGCTATTTAAACTTGTATGTTCTGCAAAGTGGTTTTCAGGACAAGCTTCAGATTGAAGGGTGGAGTGGAAGTCCTGGTGTGAGGAAAATCAGCAGCTGATATTTGAGGATGCTAAGCAAGCTAGTTTAAATTTAGTTGTGCCCATATGGTTGCATGTTTGTAGTATATGTTTCCTAACACAGCACAGAAGTGAATGAGCAGCTATCTGGAGGTGGCCATAATTCTAGTCCAGCCAGAATCATCCGACAGGCCTAGAGTCTTGGGGGGAAAGACTTGTCCAAAGTGTAGAGAGCATTAGTGTCTTCACAGTGTGAATGGGTCTGAAGAACACGTGACAGATGTTTTGGGTGCATAAGCAATCTCCCTCAGGTCTAGTTAATTCAGTGCATTTTTGGCCTGTCCTTCAGAATGAGCTACCTGTTTCTCACTGCTCCATCTTGAAAGAGTTAAAGATCATTACCTCAGGGGAGGTGTCCATACAGGGTTAGAGGAATGTCACCTGTTACTTTATTGAGAGACACCAAAAAAGGTCTGGAATTTGCCTCATTTGGTATCTTCACACATAATTGGACATCTGTAAGAAATTAGGAGATGATTCCAAACTTGACAAGGAATGATGATGCTGTTGACTCTTTTAGCCAAGCAGACAGTGAAGGAAGAAGCCATAGTTATGGAAGTGCTGTGGGTCAGCAGCCTTGAGGAATGTGTTTTGGTTTGGAGTTTTTTGTCAGTTTTGTATTACACATCTTGAGAGAAAATACACATTTGAAGCTGCTGTGGTTCTTCAGCCTGACTCACTGCTCTGCAAAATGCACTTCATGGCTGGATGGTTGGTGAAGTTTCTTGTGGTTTTGGATCTTTGTGCTGATCTACCTCTGTGATACAACCTGAAATTATAGACTGCACTGCATTTTCTGGTAGCTACAAGGTGCAGTTTTTATCTTCTTTAAAGTTTACAGCCTGAGGAGGATCTGTTTCTATGAATTTATGAAGAAGGACATATGTGGCTGAAGGCAAATTTGTTTTATTTGTTTAAGCTTACAAATCTGTTTTGTTATTAAAGTTAAGGTGTGACAGCATCCCCAGTGTACCCTGTGGACAGCAGGGTAGAGGGTAATTTTCCTATGTCCTCTTGAATAGCCATTTTTGTTGAGCATGCACAGCTGGAAAGTAATACCAAAACAAGAATACAGCAGGGAATCAATAAAGGAATGAGAGTACAGTAGATAGGGAGTGAAAGACAAGATGTGAAAAACAGTGGAAGGAAGGTTTACAATCTGAACACATTAAGTAAGTATGTGTGGTAGATGCATAGCCAGTTCTCCGTGATAAGAGAGCTGCACTTGGAGGCAAAGCAGGGTGTAAAAAAAGATCACTAAATCACTGCAAAATTTCACTAGATAGGGTGGGAGATTCCTTATAAAGCTCTTATTTTTTATTTCATTTTCATGTTATATATTTAAAAACTATATGTTCTGGTCTGTGTTGTAATAAAATTTAGATTTAGGGATTGAAAGACTTATCACTATTTTTGAGGTATTTTTGGGCATCATCAAAACATGAACCGGCTTTGAGCTCCTCCAAAATCTAGCGGGTATTTTCAATTTTTTTGATATGTTATAGAATACTTTCATTTTCTCATTTTCTGCAGGTAGCAGTGAGTGGCTGGGTAGTGGTGACACACTCTGAGTGTGTCATCACTTATTATCAAAAGATTCAGAACTGGAAAATTTACTCCTTTTTAGTGGATAATAGAGTTGTTCTGAACTGATTCTGCACACATTTTCTCATAGATGCTCTGAGTATCGGTCTGATTATTTCCTGGTTAGTAACTACATATCTGGGCTAAATAGTGTTTCCAAAACAATCAGTGTAATCTAAGTGGGATAAACAGTTTGATTTTGTTTGGTTTTATTTTGGTTTGGGTTTTATTGGTTTTTTTGGTTATTTTTTTTTTTTTCCTCTAGGAGCATTAGTAGAATAAATGGAATTTACCAGTTTTAGCCATGCTTTTTTGTTCTTGATAGAGTCAGACTTGAAAAAAGAGAAGTTCCAGAGAAGCGAAGTTGTTTGTGCTGAAGTTCCTCAAAGAGATTTGAGTTGAGTGACTGCCTGTCACAGTTTCCTGTGATTGTCCTGTATCATTAGTGTCAAGTTCTGCTGATTTCCTTAAAGCCCAGATCCTGGGGTCATGTAACTTCATAATAGTTTGTTTTCTTTCTGTGTTTTCCAAGTTTTCTTGGATAGCAGAGATGGGGAGAAGACAAAAATGCCTTGAAGGTGTGGCCCAAGTTAACCTCAAACTCAAAAAATAATCAGACAATAACTTCAGTAAAGAGGCATGGTTTTGTCACACCAAGGGTAGAAGAAATTACTCTCTTACCTGGAATTCAAAAAGATTCAGACTGTGTTACTGTGTTCTTCAAGTACAGGGGATTATTTTCTAGTCTGTTTGAAAATCAGTTTTTCAAGCTGCTGCTCTTAGGATTTCTGAATTGTGTTTAATACCACAGATTAAAAAGCCTTGCAATCTGCAGGCTGAACGGACTTTTCTCTTTCTCACAGAAAGAATCTGGAAAAAAAAATCTCAGGAAAACCAAAGCAGCATTGCTTCTCTTTCTCTCTCCACCTCACTGTATCCTCACAAAGAAAACATGCAAGTGCTTGTGCATACAGTGGAATAAAATATAGGAAAGACTCTGCTATTTCTTCCCTGGTTAAAGAGCATTCCCAGGTAACACTTAATTACATTGCAAAAAAGAAAGAACTTCATCTTTAGTATGACTTGCTACTTTCTGGTTCAAATAGTTCTTACTAATTTGCTTTGTGTAACTCATGATGTTTCTTGGGTATATTATTTCTTAAAAAATGAATAAATGAAAAAAGAACACACTCAATCATGCTTTTTTTGGTAGTGCTGCCTCATTTTCATCTCTGTTGCTGTTAGTAGTTTTGGAGTTTATAAGTAAACTCAGCATTCCTTTGTGAAAGAGGAATGTAATGCTATTTAAAATGTGGAAAAAAAAAATTGTTAATGATGGTGTATGTGTAATAATATTAAAAACTCTTTTGCAGCTCTTCTATAAGAATTATTGCCAGTGCATTTGTGCTTTCCTAGACAGATAAATTTTTGTCTAAGTAAATAAGGCATTTTATTCATACTAACAGCACAAACTTCCGCTTGTCTGATGGAACTTCTGTAATCTTGCTTTATACAGAAACAATAATGTTCTGAAATAATAACAAATATGGAAATATATTTATTTCCTTTTCACAATGGGATTATCCATTTCTCAGTCAATATTCCTTTGGATTCCTGTACCTCAAATAATACTGCTTCTTCATGAAGAGGACTGAAATGTAATTTGCTCTTAACAGATCTCATTTTGGTGAGATTTCTTTGTAAACAAATTTTGTCTTTGTAAACAAATCTGTTCAGACAGTGTTGGTGAATGACATGGTTTGACAATGAGGATTTATGTTAAAGCATAAGGAATAAATAATTATTTATAAAAATACATAGTCTTCTACTAAGTAAAATTCTTACTTTTCTACTTATTTGAAGGTTGTAAGTCAGTTTATCGATCCAAATTTTTCACAGTAAATGCTTTCCTTCTCATATAAAGAAGAAATCCTTTTGTTTTGTACATTATTTAACATTGAATTTGAATGTAATTGTTTTATCAACACCTTCATTTTATTTTAAATGAGTTTTTTTTAAATTGAAATAGGTTTATTTACCTTTGGTTATTACTTAATGCTTTTTTTTGTGTTAATCAGGACTTTACATTTGTGCACTAAATTGTTAGTACTTCAGAAAAGTAATAATTCCTGTTTCTTTTGGCTTTCTGATTTATCTATTTAAACCTGCACAAATCTCAACTCAGTCTATTCAACTCAACAAACTGTCATGTGGAAATGACAACTTTTGATTTTTGTAATTTTATAAAATGTATTAAGGCATCTGCACTGGCAGTAAAAAAATGAGACTGCTGCAGTAGGAGTTATTTGAAATCTTCTGCACCTGAAATCAGGATAGCTTTTAAGTTGTTCAGCTATCAAAGAAAATTGAGTCTTTGCTCTGCAATGTGTCTCTCACACATCTTTTGAGAAAAAATCTTATAGGGAGCGGCTGGGGGAGCAGGGGTTGCTTAGACTGGAGAAAAGGAGGCTCAGGGGGGAACTTACCACTCTCTACAACCACCTGAGAGGAGTCTGTAGCCGGATGGGGTCAGCCTCTTCTCCCAGGTAACAAGCGGCAGGACAAAAGGAAATGGTCTCAAGTTGTGCCAGGGAAGCTTTAGGTTGAGTATTAGAAAAAAATTCTACACTGGAAGGCTGAAAGCATTGAAACCGGCTGCCCCAGGAAGTGGAGGAGTCAGCATCCCTGGAAGTATTTAAAAGATGTGTAGTCTTGGTGCTAAGAAACATGGTGGCGGACATGGCAGTGCTGGGTTAAAAGTTGGACTTAACATCTTAAAGGTCTTTCCAAACTACATGAGTCTGTCATTCTATATTTTGCAATTTCTAATTATCACTTCCTAACTAGGAAAAATATTCTTTGTCCAACTTCATTGGCAGTTGTTCTGTTTTTCTCCAATTTTTAGACTAGTTGGTAAACTAAAATTTCTTGACTGTAATGTGAATGGCTTATTTCAGTATTTCAAGCCATTGGCAAGAAAATAAAATTAAATACAATACACTATGTTCTTGACAAGCGTATTTCAGATGTGATGGTTTTGCTTATCTAAGCAGAGGGAATATACTTCATCTTGTAGGCTTTTATGTATTCTGTCAAGAATAAAATTAAGTTAATAACAAGTTAAAACCCCTGCCGCTTGGTCTTATGAAAGCTTCCTGAATATAACAATAGAAAGTGGAATGTGGTGTAGGATTCAATACTTAGTGTTAAAATTATCCTGTTACCCTCTCTGTGTTAACAATTACACTGTTGGCTTTGAGTTCCTGTAAAATAGACTATTTGGGTACTTTGAAATTTAGTTCTAAGTCAGTTGGTGATAGAAATAGAAGCTGACTTCAGGTATTTAATTGCTTAGTAATGTAGTATGCAAGGAAATAAGTAGTAAAGCTTGTGAAAATAAATGTAATGTCTAAACATTGACTTCTAAAAATAGAAGTTATTTGGGAAGGGGAGTATCAAATTCATTCTTTGGTAAGATAGGTGCTATGTAAATATATTCAGTTACATATGTAAAGGTCATCCATACCCATCCTTTTGTGCTTTCAGCATTCAGTGACATCTTCAGATATATCTCATTCTTAAATCCCATTTATTTACTGATTCCAAGGACAGTGCATTAGTCAAATTTTATACAAAGGTTAAATGGTAATAGAAACTGTCATGTTGTTGTGCTTTGGTATTGTTTGAGTGTGAGCAAATTTACATTTAGCGTTTGACAAAGGCTTTTCATGGAAAGTTGACAAAGTAGAGATTATTGCAATTGAAGACACAGCAATTACTTAATTCTGGGATCTATTGCTTGATGCTTTTTTTCTTTTAAAGAGAAATATTAAGCAGTATTTTGTATAATGTTAATGTTTTGCAGTTGGAATTTAGAATCAGGAATATGCCAGGTAGAACTAAGGTAGTCAGGCACAGGAACAGCTCCCAAACATTTTACAAGAATGTTATTTTATCTGCGTTAATAAGGTTCAGTAAGACATATTGGGTATTTTTTAGGCTTATGTAAGATGAGAAGAACAAATAAAAACTGTAATAGCAAGTCTTCTCTAACATGGAATTTTGACAGTAGAATTTTTTAGTGTTTCAAAGTAAATTGAGAAAGTGAATATAGTTACAAAGATGGGGCTTTTTCATTAGTGGTGCTTGTTAGTTAAATATTTTAAACTGGGACTGGTTCTGTCTAAGTAAGCTTGGAAGTAGAGATCAGTTTCTTCTCAATATTTCTGTGTATAACATAAACTAAGATACCATTTAGATATTAAGAAACTGGAGATCTTTGAATTACAGTGTAGTAGAAGAAAAATGGCTTAGGACTGGAAGGCAGTGCCTAGGCAGGAATTTCCCAACAAGTCCATGTGTTGCAAGATCAGAATCATCAGATTTATACAGTATAGTCCAGTAGGAAGAGAACTGCAAATTCTTAAATGAATTTACTAAAATTCAACTACCATGCTAATGTAAAATTGTGATTTTGGAACAAAGTGTTTTCTGAACAACCTAATCTTCCTCCCTTTTCAACAAATAAGCTCCAAAAAAGTACTTCTGGTAAAGGAGGCTGTTAATTGTTAATTGTAGATAAGTCTATTAAATGAAATCACCTTGTAAATCTGAACAGGTATAAATTATCCCAGCCAGCAGCCAAGTTCCTGTAATTCTATTGATGATCAAATTGGTTCAAGTAAAGCCATGTAGCAGGAAACAACTCTTATGTAATTTGAAATGCACTGTGAGACTCAGAGATAAAATGTCAGCGCCCACAAATGGAGGGGAGCACACTTTGCAGTTAATATAAAAACATTTGCAGCACAAAGGTGAGGATGCCGGCACAAAGGGGGCTTTTAAGGGAAGCAACCGTTTCTCAGAAGTCCAACCTGCTTTCATAGTTTACCAGGAAATTTCATAAACGCTGTGGAAGTGCCAATGACAATGACAGCACAGGAGCGTGGGAGGACTCTGTGTCTCTTAGCTGCTCTCTCAAAGCGGGGTCCTGCAGGAGACAAGCTTGTGATGTGAGATATAAACGGACAAAAAGTAGAGTTAAAAATAAACACCAAAGTTGAGCACCCTGTAATCATCATGAGAACAGAAAAATAAGTGAGCAAAGAGAAAGCCACCTCGTTTCAGAACAAGTACTATTATTACTTATGGGAACAGGGAATAATGGAAGCTATTGCTTTTCTCAGTTCTCATTATGTGCTTTTCCCTTCTGCCCTGAATAGAGCAAAACTTTCTTTCAAAAATATTTTTCTCTCAAGTTTTTAATTAAAGTTCAGTTTTCTGATGCATATTGTGAGATGTTAAAAACATATTATTAAAATGAGAGAGCACAAGCATATAAATAAATGTTCATATTGAACCATTTCCTATTGACAATAAGAGAAAGTAAAAACACTGTCAAAAACTTGGAAACATTGAGGCACCAGGTGATAGGACAGTCTAATAAAGAAGTTAGGAGTGTATAAAGCTTTTGAATGCAAGAGCTGTATCACTGGAACAGCTGAAAACTTTAATAATAGGGGATGGTTTTAGATGCCTGTTTTGGATTTTATCACCTTTAAATGAAGTACAAAGGTCTGCATTTTGAATTCCTCATTGGCAGTGTACTTGCTTCAGGAAGTCCTTTACAACTGAATAATGCACATTTCAGAGGACCCTGCACTTTTATGTGCTGAAATGACAATGCAAGGCTTGGCAAACACAAGGCAGAATGTAATGTGATTATCTGTAACAACTGTACTTGTTTAAGTGCTGTTGCAGTTGAACAGAAGCAGTGCACTTGAGAAGAAGATGACTTTTGAAAACTGGGAAAAGCAATACAGCAGGAACTGAAATACCTGAAATGAGAATCCACCAAAAAAAAAAAGCAATTTTTACTTGGATTCTTTTCCCTGCTTCCAGAGTTGAATTGCTTAGTGGAAAGTTTCTAAAATATTAAGCACTACAGAGACGTGTTAAAAGTTTTGAAGAGTATCCAGACATTAATCTGAAGCAACAATAAGTTTCTGTGCAGAAGTCATTGAAGGGTTGAAGATGTCTTGAGCTGTGGTGTAGTGGATAGGGACTAACCTGCCTGCAGGGGGGTAGTTAATAATTACATATAGTAGAGACGCTTCAGCAAGATGGCAAGAATTCCAGTCCCACACACCCTACACACACACTACTGTCGGAGTACTCTTGTGTGAGAAGTCAGGAAAAAGGGTTTTTTTGCATTTCCCAGGCCTTACAAAATATTAGGGAGCAGTGTCTGGAGTGAATGAGACACTCTGGACTTTGGGTGGGTGTTTTACTTCCCAGGTTCAAAAGGAATTTGGTGGTTGCAGGATTTTGGGGAGTTGACTATTTTTAAAAATCTGAATACAGACTATAATGGGGTTTTATTATATTTTAATGAAGTTAAGTAGATGAAGGAGAAGATTCCTAACAAGCACTGGCCATAACATCGGCGAGCAAGACATGACAGCCAAGTAATTGTGACTATCTGAGTACCACAAATCTTAAATAAAAAATGCTGTATTTCTTTTTTATGCACAAATACAAGTCGTACTTTTATTTTACTAAAATATCCAAAAGTGAAAACTGATGGATGGAAGTGCAAAGAATGCAAAGAATAAAGGATGAGTAAAACATGAAGGACCCGGAGCTGTTATCATGAGTTTGATGCTCTGCTGTCTGAGGAAAATGTACCTCTAAATAGTGGCTTTTACTTGGCTCACTGAACGACTCACTTTGTGACAGACTGATAGCTGACTGGATAGTGCAATTTATTCTCCATAACAATGTGAGTTGATGTGAGACTACCCCCCCATTATGCATTTGCTTGTCAGCAGGCTTTTATTTAGTACCTTTGCAGAGAAGAGGGAGGAAATAAGCAATGACAGTAAAAAACAGCTTTCCTCTGGTAAAAATTAAAAATTGAAATTCTATTGGATGGTAAGGGACTAATTTTTAAAATATACAATAAGCATATTCACCACTTGGTCTTTTAGTGTTTTAAATTCATTTATGTCTTAACACTCATATTTAATAAGTGTTTTCCCTATTTTTTTATAAAAAAATTTAAAGTTTCTAAATACGTCTTTGCTGACAGTTTGTTGGGGTGGGCTAGTGCATGTGAAAGCCATTCTCTCTGTGAACAGAAAAATTCACAATTCAAAACATAAAGTGTCATAATTGTGCTAGAGCAAGAGCTGCACTCGCCCTGTCATGAGTTAATGCCAAAGCCATTTTTGTAGCCACTATTTGAGAGAGAAGACATCTTAATTAAACTCTGCCTTTGTTGAGGACATCAGAAAAGCTACTGACAGAGTGTTCATGCTAACTGCAGTCATGCATCCTGCCATCACCACTGACAAGGGAAAAAAAAGCAAGAAAAGTGGTCTGCAAGTGGCTGCTGTCACACAGATTGCTGTGAAAGAGAGACTTGAGGAGCTGTTGCTTTGTCCATTCAGTACAGCTTTCAATTTTAAGAGACAACCCCTAATAATGACAAGTCAGAATATTTTTTCCCAGTGTACGGAATTGCTTACATGTCATGCTGAACTGTTCAGCCTCCGAAGTCAAGATGCAAAAACATATTGATGAAAATCATTAGGAGATGTTGACCTGCTTCATAATTTTTGAGGCATGGTGCAGTTTCCTTTTTTTAGTTTCATTTCCCCTGAAATCAAGGTGTTTAAAATTAAATAGAAATTATATTGTTCACAAAATAACCTCACTGTGGTAGCTAGGACTTCAAGAGAACTAGTAGCAAAATTTCTATGATAAAATCATGAGAGCTGGGAGCTCTTTGGTGAGGTTGTCTGCTCTCATCCTATTTCTGGTTTATTTTTTTGCTGTATTTCCTTGCCATTATCTTTCTCTTACATGTGGGAAGATAAAAGCAAGTACGGGGGTTAAAGGATAAGAATAAATGCTGGTCTGTCTGTCTGTCTTTGTCATTGTGGTGAGAGTACACCTGTGGACAAGTAGCACCAGCCTTCTACTGTTGTTTCTGGGCATTGCTGCTCATTCCTGCTGTCTAGCAGACAGAAAAAAAAAAAAAATTGTGGTCAACAAGAGTTTGAGAAATTAATTTGTAAATCATCTGAAGCTGAGACTCTTCCTGTAATATTATTAAGAGACAAAGGGTAGATAAAATGCTACAGAACTACAGAACTACTCTTCTCTGCTTGCTGCTCAGGTGTGTCAAAAAGGACTTGAAAGGGTAATTTGTCTTTCTGCAAGAAGAGATAATCTTCTTGCCTGACAGGATTGTCTGCTTCTTCTTGGAGATATTTACCTTGAAGCTGTATGGAGTAGTCTTTGTGGCTATTGCTTATTATGACTTACATCAAGATTGATGTGTCATTTCACTTTCATTCAGATATGATTTTGGATAGCTGGTAAAGCAGGGTTAATTTTAAAAAATTTTTTTGATGACAAAAGATAAATGATTATTAGAAAGTATATTTAATTACCAATTTAGAAAAATGAATAGGATGAGTATAAAGAACAACTTTGAAAGTGACTTCTAAGTTTGACATTTTTCCCTTGAAGCAGTAGATGCAAACAGCTGGTGACAGTGAGTTGATTGTATTTTGCCTTCCTATCAAACTTCTTTGCATTAAAAAGTGTTGATTAAAAATAATTTATTATGATTCCTTGGGTATGGAAAGTGTTTTTCAAAATGCTGATAATTTTCCTGTAAATAATTTTTAAAGATCTAGTTTTAATATTATTTTTATTATATTTTTATTTAGTCTTTAAAAATGCCTTTTTAATGAATGTTGAGCAAGCATGCTTAAAATTGTCAATTTGAAGTACACATTGAAAGCATACAATGACAGGATTAGTGCCTGTGTAAAAGAAACTCAGTTTTCATTTTTAAAGTTTGGAAATACTTTTGAATCGCCTGATGAGATTGATGGAGACAGTACATTCAAATTATTTACAGTTTAACATGTTTAAAATTTTTGGAAATATTTGTTTCTGAGCATTCATATCTAAAGACAAACTTTAGATAATATACAAATTAACAGAAAGCAAAATTTTCAGTTAAAGTAAATTTTAAAAATTTAAGTTGTAATATGCTTTTATGTTGATCTTTGATTGTCCATATTATTTATTTCCATGCTTCAGAAGTCTTACAGTGTTACTATTTATAGTAACAGTTTTTTATTATATTTACGGTTTATCTTGTATTTTTAATTTAGATGGTCTTATTGTTTAATATGACTTTGTAATTTGGATATTCAGTAAAAACTTAACATTTTCAGGATAATTTCATAGAACTGAGCCTCTACAGAAATTTCAGTACATACCATTTAGAGGCACTTTTGTTTATCACTGTTTGTTTTCATGTCCCCTTAGGATACTCTAAGTAACCCAGCATGATTAATTGTGAGAGCAATTATACACAAATTTTGTATTCTGCCCACAGGCTTGTATGAAAGTACTTTCTGCCTTCCTTTGAAGTTCACATGTTTATTTTATTATATATCTGTATCAAAGTATTTATTAATTTATTCATTATTACAGAGCTAAGCATGATATGATATAGGTATTTTAATGCCACTATTCTCACAAATTTATTTACTGGCTGCCTGGAACTGAGCCTAATAGTTAATGTTTAACAATATTAATGTTGATATCACGCAGAGGTAGTTCTGTTGAAATTTTTAAAGATGTGATGCCTTCTTTCTCTGAACCAGTTTTGTGACAGCTCAGTTTGTGATTTGGTAAGGCAGCATCTGTGCCGTGAATTAAAAAGTTTGTGACTCGGCATTCCCTTCCCAATTCTTGGCAATTGTCATAAATTCAAAGTATTAATTGGAGTACCTTCATTGTTCAAGCTACCTGGATTTCCCGTAGCTTTAGCTTACTGAGAGTTTTTTCAGCTTTTTGTTTCTTGCCCTGATTGTGGGTGTTATTACCTGCGGGGTGGGAGAGGGCAAGTGATTTGGATCTGCTTTTAGCTTGGTTAAAATATTCTGGGAACTTCAGGTACTGTTACAAGTTACAGCAGATAAGTTTGCCACTTTTAATAGGAAAGGAAACAGACACTCTCCTCCCAATTTCCTTAAAACCTATGTGCAGTACAGTAAGTTGCTAACATATATGATACCAGTAAGGTTTTTCAAATGTTTTGTTAGTTTCTGTAATGGGCTATACTAAAATTTTTTGCAGGGTTTAATATGGTTTAAGCTTTTGACTGTGGGTATTTTGGGTGTTCTTTTGTTTTACCTGTATTAATTATAATGATGGATGTTGGAGGCAGAGAACAAGACACAGAACTGACCTAACAGCACTCTGCAGAGAGATTTTTCTCCATCTCCGTTAGCACACGTCCTGTTGTAGTACTTTTAAGACAGCATTGCTGCTTCACCAAACATCCTCCTACAGTGAGAGAAGTAGGGATAACTCTTGCAAAAAAGTTTTGAGGCTAGTGACAAAATATGTTTGTCTTTCAGATCCCCAGCTCAAGGGTATAGTGACCAGGTTATATTGCAGGCAAGGCTACTACTTGCAAATGCACCCCGATGGAAGTCTCGATGGAACCAAGGATGACAGCAGTAATTCTAGTAAGTGACTGCCCCAGGGGAATGTCTTGATCGCACACGCAGCTCGCATCGCTCGAGTGTGAATGCACAGGCACCGTGGTAATGCCTGCCTTTGGAGGCTTTCTGAGTGGGCTGTGTCCCACCAGGAGGGTCTGTCCCTTCCAAGCCTGATCACCGCCAGCATGGCTCATGCAGGACATTGGCCTAAATGTGTTGCCTCTGAAGGGGAAGGCGTGAGTGCTCACAGACCTTAGGAGGGAGATATTTAGGCCAATGAATGTCTTCCGGTAATTTTATAAAAGTGGTAAAATTGTATCAAAATAATTTTTTTATAAAAAACCCTTACCTAATGAAAATTTCTTATCTTCCAATAAATAACAAAGAAATAACAAGATATGGAAACTAAATTTCCCAGAAAAATCTGAATTTACAAGCAAATAAATGTATGCTAAACTATCAAAGACCTTCGTAAAACTCATGCTAAATTACCTTGCTGAAGGTACTATAAATTTTGGGGCTAAAAATCTTAATGCCAGCCAGATTTCCAATATTGTTAAGAGATTTTCTGCCACTGTGGAGATGGCAAAAGTGGCAGTTTTTAAAAATGTTCCAAAAAAAGAGGTCTTGAAAGGCTGTGTGGGTTGCTGCTTTGGTATGCTTTTCCTATGATACTGCTACGTATTTTCGTTCAATGAGCATATATATATATACATATATATATATATGTGTGTTTGATAACTTCAGCTGCAAATGATAACTCAACAAACCTATTCTTACACTGGAAACAGTGGATTTGTATTTTGTTTATTTTAATTATCATGACATATTTATTAACATTTCTGTGTCATCTTGAACTTTATTTTAAGCACTTTTAATACACAAGATTTATCTTCTTATTATGCATCCATAAATAACCCCTTAGTTTCCTTAAAAATGTTGAAATTAGGCTGCAGAAATTAAGGTATTTGAGGTTTCTGCCTTGCATTGGTAAGGTCCCTATTGATGCACAGCTGTCATTTATAACACCTTTCATCAGCAGATGGGATGATCATCTTTTATTTTTTTGTTTTGGAGTTGTTTTTAATTGAGAAAAATTGGTTAATATATTTTTATGTGTATCTCTCTGCTTGTTTTCCAAGTGTTTTTGTTCCCCTTCCATGCCCTCCCCATCCCACCGCCATCCTTGTTTCTTTTCTTCCCTGTGTGTTTCTCATGCCCACTTCAGCACTGGAGTAGGTACTAAGACCTTAAACAAGACAAGATTATTCTTACTTATTGTAGAAGCTTTGCCTAGATGAGGTCTAAGAACTTTCTTAGGGTTTAACTGCGTATCTCCTCCCTCTGCCCACCTCTCTTGTTTTCACCTTTAGCAAGAAGGTGTGTATGACTGCAACAGTTTTGTAATGTTTTATTGTTATTTCTGAGATGTTTTTTAACTCTTAGATCTATGGATTTGGAATCTTTTCAAAGCTAGACCACAGTGCCTTTCTTTTTTCTTCAGAAATCATCCTCTTTTTTTTTTTTTTTAATCTTTCTCTCCCCTCTTCTGTGCATTTCTGATTTTCCAGCTTTCTGCCCATCTCTCTCATTCTTCTTTTTCCAAAATGCAGAATGAATATTCCATATTATAAATATTCTGAAATAATGAACTTTTCCAAAGTCAACCTAATGCCATATAGATACCATATAGAAGTACTGTGTATTTTGAATAAATATTGTCATATAATTTGTTTTACTCCAAAATTATTCTTTTGGCTAAAAGAGTTCGTTGATTTTTTTTTTTTTTTTTGCACAAAGGTTTTTTTTCTGTTTTTAACTGGTGGGCTTTTTTTTTTCTTAACTACTCAAATTTTCCAATATTTTTTTTCTAAAGACAATTTAGAACAGAAGAATGTAAAATTAATGTGTTTGCCAGGAAGGCCTATAGTCTACATCTGAAATGTTGTTGGTATATATGTATCAACACTATATTAAGAACTGAAAAGATTTACCTATTTGGTATATTTATTATTCTATGAATATTTGTTTGTTTCTTTTGTGCTGCCAGTCTTAGTTTTTTCCTTTTCTACTTTGTTGCCTTTCATTTCCTGTTGAACTCTTTTTTTCCTATCGCTTTGTTTATTGCAGCATATGTTGGTTTTACCTCTCTTTTTCACTTTAATTTTTTCATGGATAGAATTTATAGTGTCCTGATATTTTATTTTTTGAGCTCCTTAGCATGATAGTTTCTGTCTGAGGCCTACAAGTGAATAACTTTTGGCAGCTGCCCAAGGGAGAAAATCCTGCTTCTGACTATGGTGCTTGCAGGCTGCCCATTTAGTGTGCCCAATGGGTGAAGGGATGGACATGTGTCAGCTGTCTGTTGGACAGATAGAATTCTTACCTGGATAGTCAGGATGACTTTCTTTCAAAGTGTGTTTCATAAAAAAAAAAAAGGAAATACAGAGTGCCAAAGGGTGTGCATCTCTGCCAGCCTTCCACCTGGCTTCTCCACTATTCACTGTCCCTGCAGAGAGCCCACTGAGTAACTGGGTGTCAGAGAAGCCAGAGGGAGCGAGGAGCAAGGGAGAGAAAAAAGGTGCAGTTTCTTTTTTATCTTCAGCAAGGAAACTGAAGCTTAGTCATGCTGCTACTTTTTTTTTTGTGCTGTTGCCATGTATTCTGTGTCAAGCAGTTAGAGAAGTACTTGAAGTTAAAATTCCCTCAAGTGCCTGTATCATTTTGTACTCATTTTGCATGTGTGTCAGTAAACATAAGTTTACACACTTTTGGAGTTACACTTTTGTTATAGAGAGGTAGCTCAAACTAAGATTAAGATTTGCTTCTATCTGAAGTCAAAATGAGTTGTACCAGTGGTTTTAATCAGCTGCTCATTGTCCCAGTTTGAGTAAAGGCTAGAGACTGCAGAGAGAGATGACAAGAGTTTTAGTATATCACTGTGTGCAAACACTTGCATGAAAAAGGAAGAAAGATGTGATGTGTAATTGCATCCCTGAATGTACTTTTGTCTGCTCATGTTGATGGCCGTGATACTAGAACCCAACCTAAACAGACCAACAGGTTTCAGTTCATTGCTGTAACTTCTTTTCATAACTTTTCCAAGATAATGATGTTTCATGAAATGGTGGTAATTAATGCAGCTATTGGTTAATGGTGCTGAGTTTCCTTAAATCAGGTGTTAGCCAAACAATCTTGTGTGTACAGTCTGGTTTTCTGGTTTTGTTTTGTGTTTTGTTTTTTTTTTCTTTGTTTTTTTTTTTTTTTTTTTTTAATTTTTTTGCCCCACTCCCAGTGACACCATGTTTTAGCTGTTGTTTTTTTTTCCTTTCATTTCATTTCTCTAATGCCTTTCAGTTTCTGGTTTGCTTTTGTGTCTTGCTTGTAGCAAAGGCAAGAGTGACTGTGGTTAAAGCTGTAGCTTCAGTTACTGAGATCCTACTCAGTGTAGCTGTCACACTCAATCTAATTTTCCTGGATTTTACAGGTGCAAATGCAGCTTGCTTCACTGGCCTCGTCATTATTAATTAGATAAAAAAAAGTTACTATGCAGAAATCATAAAGAGATAGAAACAATTTCTATATGTACTTGTAGTAACAAGCATTACATTCTCCTCCTGTCCTCCCCACCTAAACCAGCTCATGTTTATGCTTTAGCCTACCTTCAAAGTTTTATCTCATGAATGAAGGGTAGCTTTAGTAGGCTGACAAATTAATTGGAGAAACAGACAATTCCAAATTTTTAATTTCTGAGATTGAAACCCTGAATCTTTCAGATCTATAGCTTGTTTTAATTCACCTAGAGTGTATCTCAGCCAACAACCACTGAAAAAAATACAGCATAGATGATGATACTTTCCTTTGTTGGTGACAGACCTGATTGTAACACTCAAATGTTGCAACTTGTACCCCTTACCAAATTACAGTGGTGTTTCTAGCATATTTATAATACTCTCTGATTAAAAGAGCATTACTCATTGTTAGTCTTATTTCATAAACTGATAAATGAAAAGGTGAACATTATCCAAGAAACTTTGATTATGTGCACATCTTTGATTATGCTGCAACATACTTTACCTCCTTCGTGGTGCTTGGTACCTGGTAGAGTTGCTCTTCAAGAAATCCTGCAATCATTTAACATTCCTCTAATTTCATCTTTTAATCCAAGCTTCTAATGTTCTATTTATATCTTCCAAATTGATTGTGGAAATATTAACTTTTTAATGTCTTTATAAAATACCTACCACTATCACATTTTGGTTTAAAGATACTTATAAAATAACCTTTACAGCACCCTTGTAAGGTAAAGGAGATAATTAGATAGAAATAAAGTACATAAAGATCAGGAAAAAACACCTGCAGTGCTGTTAAATTTGGATTAATGAATGTTAATTTTGGATAACTGCACTGAAATGTCTGCAGCCTAATGCATGCACTGTTTTTTACTGAAATTTGTCTTCAAAGAATTATATAGGCATTTACTCATCTATTTACGCCACCTCTGGGAGCTAGGTAAGCGTGTTTCTCCCACTGGGATAATCTTAGTCTGACAGGTCAATGATCAGTCATACTTTAAAAAAAAATGTTTTAATTATTGTTCTGTAAGAATTGGCAGGTAGAATGGGTTTGCTCCATAAGAAATGGCTGGACAAACCTCTAAACGCCAAACTCCTTGCAGTCATTGCCAATGTAAAAGATGTTTTGATGGAGTTGTCATTTCTGCCTGTGAGACTGCAGATAAAAATAGATGGAGGAACTAGTTGCCTGGATTGGAGATTTGGTGCTGTGGAAAGTTTTGTTAATTGTAACAAAGGCCTGTAGAAAAGTTCATAACTCTTAAGCAATTGGTCTATAGCAAGATTCTTGAGAAAAATTGGTATTACAGTGATCTGTAATAGCAATTTTCTTGTAGCTTCAAGTCAATTGTACCTAAACAGACTTTCACAAGTATATGGAAATATCTGATTTCAGTTATGTCAGATTTCAAGTTAATGGACCATGTTGGTATAACATAAAAGAAGGAAAAAGTTATATGGCGGTTTTGTGTTTTGCTCAAGAGAGGAGTGATTGGGAGTGATTGCTCATAAAAAATATGGACTCAGACTTTTGCTAAAACTTTTTGAGGATTAGAGTCCAACTCAGATTTGGAGTTCCTGAAAGTCCATGAAACCTAAACAAATAACCCTTTTTCATGCCAGTTTTTGCTACTAACTGTCCCCAACCTGATTTTCTGATCTTTTTTTGTGGTGGGTTTTTGTTTCAGATCATTTTCTAAGAGAGAGAAGGAAGCAGGGGACATGGCTCTTTTTTAGCAACCCCCTCAGATAAGGAAATATGTTTGGCTGTGCAGAATTGAAATGCCAGCAGACTCTAGAAGGCTTTTTGCTTTTCTCAGAGCAGGTTAGAGTGAGGTATAGCACAGGTGAATCCCAGGAATGTTTGAAATGTGTAATTGAACATGAAAGTCTTCCTCAGTGAAGAGTTCTGCAGGAAATAAAATTTTTTTGGCCTGCTTCAAAGTGCAATAAAACCACATGCTGTGCTTTATTGATGCATGTTTTGCTGACCCCAGTATGAAACACATTGCTGAACATTTGTCAATCAATGGCTGAATGTAGCCTCCCTAGTTTCACTAGAGTCTGAAGGATTCTGTGAAACTTACTGAATATTCTGAATGTGCAGAATTGCAGCATTTCTGGTCCCACTCCAAAATTTCAAGGGTTTAGATTAATTACAGGAGCACTAAAAAATCTCCAGTTAAAATTTGGTGAGAATACAAGGTGCACTACATGCACAGTGCTTTCTGAATTCACCAGCAGCTATAAGCCACTTCAGTAACTTCATAGGCTGCGCAAAACACTGCTGTGTTACAGGCCTGTAAGTCTTGTTCAGTGGTAGTTGGATTTTTTTTTCTAGCTTTGGTGCTTTGTTTTTATTGGTAATATGGCAAAATAAGAGCTACATTTCACAATATTTGAGGGAACCATTATGACTAGAAGTTATTTTTCATTAGTGACTTAGTTCTCATGGCCGACTTGTCTTTTGTGTTCATCTCTTTTCTTTATATAAGTATTGTTTGTTTTTACTTCCTGGTGTCCCCTTAATTGTTTCTTCAGTCCCTTTAGCATGCTGTTCATATGCAGGTTTGATCCTGCAATTTCTTTTCTCTAGGAAAAAATCCAAATTCAGTTGCCATCTGATACTTAGTTTTGCTGTGACAGACTCCCCTTCCATAACCCACCACAGTGATTTTGCTTGTTTTGGCATTGCTTCATTTGAGGATAATGACTTTATAACTATTTTTTACTTCCAAATTATATTGAACTAAAAGCCCTCAAGCTGTGCAGTGTTTAGCTATATACTGTAAGGATATCTTTTTTTTGTGAGTGCCATATTTCACTGTTTTACATTTATTAGAGAGGGAGCCTTATCTGTACCAAATATTTTTTTTTAGTAAACAGCACTGTAATACCCTAGCGTAATGGAGAATTTTAGAAATGGCAGAAATTAAAATACTTGTGCTAATTCTTGTCATCCCTTTCATTTTCTTTCTAAGCTTGCCAAATTGTTTTAGTTCTTCTAGAGCTCTTTTGAATATACATTTCTTTCTACCACTCTAGGAAGAACTCTACTACAATTCCTAGCTTTATATTGACTTTGTGTATTCCTAAATTTATCTGATGTTACACATTTTTTTTTTCTGCATGAAAATACTTGTGGAAAGATGTATCTTTTCTTTTTTTAAACATGCCTTTGTTACTAGTAGTCTACCTATGTTTTTTTCTCAGTTGTAAAGACTTGATTATATTCATCATAAATAACCTGTGGATTTTTTGTCCTATGACCCAGCAGGAATTTTCACACCTTGAGAAATGTTTTTATCCGCTGCAATTACATGATCCTTTTTCTCTTGATTTGGGTTTTAGCTCTGGCATTCTGATTACAGACAGCCTGATACAGTACACTTTTTTGGTCACACCTATGGATGTCCTTCTTAAATTTTGAGGAACTCACGGGAGGTGTTACCGTTCCCAAGACCTGACTTGGTGGAAACATAGTCCCCACTGCATATGTAGAACACACAGGTTGTGCTTTTGGTTTCCATCCAAGGACTTGGGAGTCCTTGCTCCTCCGCAGTGGAAAAACATTTAGCATGAGCTCTGTCTCATCCAGGTCTTTTCTTCCTAGACTGGTGTGTGCTTTGCATCTAATTTTCTAGCATGAGTCAGTAAATGTAATATAGGTGTGTGCTGGCATAAGTTTTAGAAGAACTGGTTCATGCCACCTACTTTTACAACTTGTGCTTTTCTGTGGTGAGACTGGTAAACTCCCACTCTTCACGCTGGTCTTTTTACAGACAGTAATAAATGATGTGGCTGTTTGGATTACTACAGAGGTATATAGTATTTCTAGGGTATTTGTTATTAGGTGGTTTTCTATTTTCTAATTATTTGTGCAAGTTCTGTATTCAGTTCTATACCATTTGTGCACATTTAGAGTCAAGCACATATTTCAGTGCTTTTATGAACTATGATAAGTCTCTGTCACTACTTGTCATTACCAGTGTGTTACTGCTTGTGTCAAATATATAATTCGCAAAATAAAAAAAAAAGAAATTTTGAAATCACAGATCTCTTGAATCAGTCTTTAATGATGGCACCTCTTAATCAGAAGCCATAAAAATGCTCAGGAAAATAAAGAGCTACATGCCAGAATCAAAGAAGCAAGATTTTTCTGAGTTAGTTTAATATTAAAAACATAAAAAAATTATACAGAAGCTACTTTTCTTTCTTTTTTGCTAATGATGTTTATTAGACTATTGTATTAACCATAGCGTATTTATATCTGGTCATGTTTTTTTTCTTCACAGCTTTATTCAACCTTATACCAGTGGGGCTTCGAGTTGTCGCTATCCAGGGTGTAAAGACTGGGTTGTATATAGCCCTAAATGGAGAAGGTTTCCTCTACACATCAGTAAGTACCTTGCTGAACTCTGTTTAGGAGGCCCAGCTGAAGCTGAAATCTACGCAAGAATGAGCCACGTGTCCACTTTTAAGAAGTTCTATGATGTCTGTGTATGTTGCACACCCCATGCTTGTGTGTAGCATTATATATGAATGAGACACAGTAGGAATTTCTGTGTACTACATATGAAAGTCTGAATATTAACAATCCTAAAAAAACATACTATGGTATACTACGGAGCTCTTTTCCTGGCAGGCTGTAGAGGTAGAGTGTCATATGCCACAAAGATTATAATTTTCAATTCAATTCTTCAGAATTTTTTAAATAAAGACCTGCAATTATTTTCTTAGTGACTTGTTGATCACAGTCCAAAAGCCACTCCAACCATTATTTTTATCGATAAGGTTTATAAGTGCAACTTCCACCTAAAAGTCATTAACAGCCTTTTGTTTACCACCATAATCTTGTGACCATATGCTTAGTGTTATGGATTTTTTTATATCAGATACAAGGAAAATAAAGAGTTTTGTGAAGGACTGTTACCTCCGTGGAATGATCAAAGTTTTTAAAAAATCCTCTGAGTCACAAAGAAGACTGCTGGATAAAGTGACTGGAAAGACCTCAGATTGTTTGTGATATTTCAAATGATTTGATGCTAATCACTCAGTGTGTTGTGAATACAAAATTCCTCAGTTTTGTATAAATTTAGGGTCTTAACTTCCTTTGAAAGGCAAACAGGCTTTAATGTGAACAGGCAGTTCTGTCAGGTATTAACAAGGTGGCCTAACGGATTGTTCATTACTATATTTTTATTGACATCTATGTTAAATTTATTTACATAGTGCTTTTTCCATTTTTTATGTCACATAGTTCTTAATTCCTAGCTGAGTTACAATACACTGTTTTGTTTTCAATGTCCATTGAAAGGAAATTGGAAAGATTAAGTTTCTGATGCCCTGAAGGAAAGTATTTTGTTTGTTTCAAACATGTAATTGTCTTCCAAAAGCTAATTAGGAAGAAAAAAATTGAACTAATCTTGAATGCCAATGTCAAGACAAAGAGAAAATTCCTCCTCATAAAATGCCTGCTAGAAACTCGAGCAGTATCATCTACATTTTTTAACATTTGTTCAAAATAAAAATTCTATCCCAGGAAAACATGCAGTATTTGCTATCAGAAAAAGAAAACTTCAAGAAAAATCCTAGAGCTATTAGAGAAAATGAATTACTGACTTTCCAGTTCCATTGCATTTTGGGGGGAGTTAATTTCTGGATCATGGCATGAAGAGCATTTTTTTTAATGTGTTGGCACAGTGAAGAATACATTCTTGCCCAGCACTGCTTTTGAAGTGAGTTCTCAGTCCTCCAGAAAGAAATACAAATTTCAGAAGATGTGCTGTTTCCTGATGGTTAATTTTGCAGGGGAACCACACAGGTACAAATTGTGGCTGGCAATGTTATATATATATTATTCGGGAGGTGATTCAAGTTAAGTGAAGTGAAGCAAGGAAATGAGTGTTTTTATAATGTACTGCTTACTCTTCCTTGTGCAGAGAATGAAAGATGAGTGGCCCATTAAATGACAAATTTGACACATTAGAAAACCCAGCAGAAGACTTCATGAAGACTTGTTATAGCTACAAGATTATTTTCAACTCAAACTTTAGTCAAGCAGAAAAATAATAGCATTTTATCAAAAATTTAAAGGTAGTGGTTTCAAAACATCAGTGCTGTAATACAGGTTTGTTTGTTCCATATTAATGTATTGACAACATTGGTAATACATTTTTGTTTCAGCAATTGCCTGCTTGCACCTTGAATATAAAATGACAAAGCATCAGAGAGGAGTCTGTCTTCTCCTGAGGATCAAGATGAAGAAATAGTGTATGCATAATTATATATCACCATTTGTAGAAAAATGTTTTTAACCAATCACTTTGTGTTACAGTCTTGGTGGACTTTTTGACTCTTTTTCATATCTATGTATCTGTTGCACCTAAATGCAGAAGTTGTGTGTTACATGTCACCTGTTTTTCCCTTGGCTGTTTAGGAGAAAACAGGAGAAGAAAGTTTTCTAAGTTTTTTATGCCAGCTGCCATCACTGAAAAAGACTGTGGCATAATGGGAATGCTAATTAAAGTGTACATATATTTATATTTATTACCACTTCTTATAAAGATTTGAAAAATGGAAGCATGCCCTGTAGACTAAGTAGCATTTTTAGTCTAAGCTGAGACTGAAGTTCTGTGTAGTCCTTCTCCACAGAATGGCTCAATGTCCCTTCTTCCCATCACATTCATATTCACAGTATATGAAACCTGTATCTTGTGAGAATACCCTAAATGCTGATGCCTCTCTTCAGAGACTGTGGGCCTCAACTCAATTATTTTTATCATAAGGTTCACATCACATTGACTAATTAAGCAACAGCACTGACAGGAAAGGTATTATGTGTGAGGCTGCTGTGTGTTCTTTAAGAAGAAAATGAAGGTACAGTGACAGACTACTTTTGCATACAGATTATCAAATGAAAATTTACATTGCTTCTTAGCTTTTTTAAAATCCTTTTTTTAATGGTTGTTTGCATCAGTTTGAGAGTCACTCATTTTTTTCCCCTTTATTCTGCCATATTTAAGATTTTTTTTCACCAATTTCTTAGAATTAAAACTAGAAAAATGTGCAGAAACTTCATAGAATGGTGTTATATCAGTATTTCTTGGAACAGATACAGGAGGACAGCAAGTTGTGTAGGAAGATCAGTCTCAAGAGCTTTCCATCCCTACATTGCGTACTGCAGCACTTGAGATTTGTATTCTGTCCTTTGAGAATTGATTGCGCCAGGGTCTCTACCATGCACTATCAAACTCCTGTTAAATAAAGGAGAAGAAGAATCTTTGGAGTTTGATCGGGTTTTGCAAAATTCCTGAGAGAAATTTTCAAATTTTTTTTCCAAAATCATAACCTGTTTTTTCTATGCATTTAAATTAATTATTGTAATACCATAATTAATTACTTCCTATCATATGAAATGTGAGAACAAAAGCCTTTTCATGTTGTGTTTTTCCTTATTGTTTTAAGTGTGAACTCACTTAAAGACTATCCATTCAACTCACATATTTTGAAGCTTTGGATTGCTGTGTCCAACTTTATTTCTCAGTGTGTGTATATTTAGATATACTTATATCTGTATATTGATATATATCTAGTCATAAATATCATATATTTACCTGCTGGTAGCTTCCCAGTTCTTGCATGTATGTTAGTGAGCAATGAGAATTATAAAAATGAGTTTAAATTTATTTTATGTGATTCAATGAACTGTGAATAATTTAATATTTATGACTGACTAAATAACTGTGAAAGCTAGTTGGAGAATATGGATTTTTCCACAAAGAGCCATCTCAGTTACTAGCGAGATTTTTGAAACAATAGTTATGGACTTCATATGTTAAAGTCAAAAATTATGCCTTCTTCCTTTCTTCATTTTGAAAGGGTGAGCAGGATGAGGTTTCATTTCCAGGTTTTGTCTTGTCAAAATCAAAAGGAATGGAACTGGCTCCCTGCACTAAAAAAGGGAGCCCAGCTGCAGGGATTCTCCATGGGGAAGAGGTATTGCCTGCAGCAGGAAGATGGCAGTGCAGTACTTGGTAGAAGCTTTTGTTGGATTTGATGTTAATTTTGATCAACTCTCTTTGCAAGTGGTTCATTAGTTCAAGTTCCAGGGGGCTGCAGCTTTTGTTTTGCTTCTAGGATTTCGTGCTATCTTAACAGAATGAATTTAGAGGTAAAACTTATAATATGTTAGTCCATTTTATGATTCCTGTTCTCCTGTGATGAGGATGTGAAAGTCTTCTGGGTTCACATCAATGGATTTTTCTCCAGAATTATTTGATATATCTGGGAGCGCTTGGAAGGGCTACCGGTTCCCTTTTTTTATCATAGGAGCAGTTTGTCACGATACTACCTGCATTTGGTGGGTATCAGAGTAAGAGAAAATGGAAAATCCAAAATGTAGACAAGGAGATATCCTGCCTAGAACATCTTAACCTGCTTGTGTTTCTGTCTTCGTGTTTCCTCTTTTACAATTTCTTCCACCAGTTTTCTGAGACCAGAGGTGTGGACTAAACCAGAGAGGAAAGAGTACACCTGTGATATTGTCCAGCAGCAGGTATCAAAGTCATGGGAACTCACTGCATGGTTTCTTACTAAGACTGATGCATTAAAAGATGACTGAACCTGCAGGGCCAAGTCTGACCTCCCTGGTCCCCTCGTTCATCACTGTGCACTGTGGCTCCAGAGGTCCTTGTCTGGCTATGGGGTAGTAGGCACCTCACTGGAAGGATGTAGAAAGTACTGGAGAGACACGGCTGCATTTCTGGGAGGTTTTACCAACTTTCTGTAAAGTATTTCAGAATTAGGAATGCCACACTAAACTTAGCAGAATAATCTTGTGAGGTGGGGGTTTGTTTTTTTGATCTGCCACAGAACACAGTGCTGAGGGTGTTGGAAGGGTGTTCGTTGGGGCAGAGTTTCTGCTGCAGTAAGATATCAGTCTGTGTCACAGCCTTCATGAAAGAGGGAGAACATCAATATCTGTTGCTGAGCAATGTATTTGTTCTATCACTCTGGCAACTCTCACCTGAAAAAAAAAGCCTTTGAGGATTTCTCCTGACATTTCAGCAGCTTCCCGATGCCATTATTTCTGCCGCTTCTTTAAGCCCACATAATTGACCTCTCTGAGGAGAACAAAACTCAGCCTCAAGGAAGAACATAGGAACACCTTCAGTGAAGCCTGGAAAAGAGTGAGAACTGAAGAAGTCTATATTTCTAATAATCAAAATAAAATGAAAAATAAATTTTGTCTAGCTTTTCATAGATCCTCACTTTATGCTTTGGAATAGCAAAGCTTAGCATGTGCAGTACTTTGAAGGTTCAAAGGCACATAAAACCTTGTAAGAAACAGAGCAGAAGAGAGTTCAAACTAGACAAAACCAAGCAACTCTCACCTGATTTTAAAATTTTAAATTTTTTTCCAAGAATAATCAAGAAAGGGTTAATGTTGACATCAGAACAACACTGTTAGCAACAGTAGTTGACCTATGTTTTGGCAAAAATCATTCTCCACCATGCAAAATATTGTGGAAATAGTTGGGAATGTATCTGTTTAGAGAAAGTAACAAATAGAGCTTGCTCTGTGATTTAAAAGATGAAGATTTTTATTTCTAGTGGGCAGAAGTAGCTAAATATCAGAAAAGGGTAAAACTTACTGCTCTTGAGGTATCTGTAGTTTTTTAAATATAAGCACATCAGAGTGTAGTGTCTCATAATATTGTGATCAATAGAAAACATTTTTTTCTTTCTTATGTCAGACTTCTGCTTTAGGGTCTCAACCTGCTCCCACACATTTATCTTACAGCATAGACTTTACTGAGAAAAGGATAGGACCTTATTTCACTTGTCATTATCTGTATCTTCAAATTATTCGGGCTCACTTTAGAGAGAAGAAAATAGGTATTTTTAATTATTTGAAAATCACAGCTCCTGGTAAGGACTTTTGAAAACTGATCATGTGATATTTTTAAGAGTTGTAAAGGCACAGACCTTTTGCAAACTCCCTTATTTCAAGAGCTTACCACTAAAGTGCTTCCTTACATATGTATACCAATTTTGCATTTCCATTTATTTTTTATTCAATTTGGGAGTTAGAAAGTGACCTATATTTGCTTCATATTGAAAAAAATATTTGAGAGGGATACAGCATGTTGCAGGGTTGTGTCCTTCTGTAAAATGGGCTGCATCTCTCAAAAGGTAAACAAGTTCAGCGTGTTCCAGCCGCTGAAATACACTGACAGGGAGGAGAAAAACATCTGCATGGTTTATGCTTATTTATATCTGGTTTTGGAGATAGATAATTTGTCTCTCAGGTTGCCTTCCAAAAATAAATACAGAAAATTGCTAATGAATTTATTTATTCTAAGGCAGCACTTAAGGAACAACTGATAACATAGCCCTGCTATATTGTACAAAACAGTTTGAGATATCCCTGCTACAGCGTGTAGTAAAAAAGGGGTAAAAAATACATACTAAGTCCATGACTTTTTTCAGTGGGTTAGATTTTCAGTACATTTTTGATTGAATATGCTGAAGCCAATGCTTTCACCCACAAGATAAGGTAAAAAAGGGGGCATGCAGAGACACATAAGAGTTTGATAAGGCAGGAGAGAAGTGAGAAGGGAAGAGATGAATGGAATGAGGCTGATATGAGGAAACTGTGATAAGAAGGGATATAAGAAAGTGGATAAACAGCACAGTGGAGCAGAACAGTATTGTAGAAAACCCTATAATGGTATCATCGTTGTAGAAATGTTTAGGATGATATCACTGTAGTTCAGGTCTCGTGCTTACATTGATTACTACCTTTCTGAGTTTTTCACACCCACAAATGGCTACTGTTTGAACTGCTGTTCATAAACCATACTGTTTAATGAAAAATGCTACTTTGAATATATAAGGATACAGTATTTTAGGTTGGCTTCTTACTCTATGGCCCTATTTCCTCCTGGAATTTAAATGCTGTACTGGGGGTAATAACAGAACTTAACTCAAAACTTGCAGCACTGTTTCTTGCCACTTAAACCAAATATGCATGTCCTGTTTGTTTCATTAATGTCTACAGTATCCAGGATCTAGTTGAATTTTTATCTGTAAGAAACAGTTTCATATTTGCTTAAATTATTAATTTTCCTTTCTCATGTGTATTTCTCATATCCCTGTGCAAAAAATCTCTTACTCTATGTGTTCTCTCTCCTTAGAATGTATATAAACACCCCGAGATTAAAAGTTGCTCTTCCAAACTTGGCAAAGCATGGTTGAGCACAGAGTCTGGCAGCTGCAGCTGGATATTTTTCAATTATTGTAGGACAAGGAATAGTAACTGTAGGTAGATATGCTAAAATGAGGTAATCTCATTTAATGGCCACAGGAACTGAGAGGAATGCTTTCCCCAATGTACAGCATCATACAGTGCAGTTGCTCTGAAGGAGGTTTGCCTCCGAGCTGTTGTGCAATGGTCACAGCTAAAGGCTGAGCACAGCCTTGATGGACCAGCAGCTTAATCAAGTCTGTCAAATTTCTGCTTCTGGCAGTTCTGTCTCTCAAAGTAACATCCCTGTATTTTTGGCCAATGTTTGGTTTGTTGCATAAATACAACTACACTATTCTGGATCTTTCTTTATACTCTGCTTTGTTGCTTTTAGAAATTTGGGTTTATCTGTAATTGTAAATGTTGAATGGATCTCACTCTCTACTGTATACCACTCTTGCCCTCTGCTTACTTCCCTTCTAATTGTCACTTCCCAAGTTAAACGGATCATGTGTGAAATTTCTGATTTTCCATTCATTACTGTTTAATCTTACTCATTCATTGCATCCAGGTAAGGAAAGAGGCTGCCAAGGATTTGGAATCTCTCAAATTTTAGAAAATTATTATAAATATGCTTCCAAAACAACCTCTTACTAACTTCTTTCCATTAATGGTTAATCAATATTGAAAATACTAAAGACAATTTTGGGGGATTTTATGTTAAGTTGAAACGCATTTCATAATAAGTGGGGCTCTTACAGTGTAAAGAAGGCTTCCTATTGCATTGTCAAGAGGTATAGGTAAGAAAAAAACCCCAACTTTCTCAGAGCTTTTAGATATGTAGTCTATTTTCAAAAAAATGTTTCTGTTTGTCTGAAGAATGGCTTCAGTCAGGCAAAAATTTACTTTTATTATGTGAGAAAAAATTCACATTACCTTGCAGAAGTGAATTAGTCAAGTGCATATTTTGTGATTTTTTCTAATTTCTCAAAAAAATTAAATACCTTTATAGGAATATTCAGTTTATATCTGATAATATCAAGATAAAATATGAGAATGGTATTTACATAGGTAATTAAAAAAACATTATACAAGCATCATACAATTCCAGGGAACTTTCTAAGGTACCCCTCATATCCTATAATAAGTATGTGTGTATTAAATTATCATCATATCTTTACAACACAACTCTGTATCATATGTGGTTCTTATGATTAGACTTCAAAAGAAGGATGGTCTATTTAAAATATGTTTATATTTAAATGTTATTTAAATAATAATAGTGTGCAACTCTATAAACAAAGCTTTGTATAAAAGATACAGTTCTGTAAATATCAGATGTTGACAAAAGGCATAGATTTATTGTGGACAAATCAGTCATCATGTAATGACTGATTTATACATAATATCCATTACATTTTTTAAAGTTTCTTATTATCGTTGATTTTTAAGGTCTTGTTTCACCTTGTCATCATGCACATTTATTTTACTTCGTAGCATATTCATTTTTTTTTCATTTAAAGAAACAAATGTGTAACTAGCTTAGTGAATGATGGCCAGTGATAAATTTATATCCCATGTTATCTTCCCAAATGCCGTGTGACCCTGTGAAAAGTTTGGGATATTTCTGTTTCTAAGGCAGCTTTAGCCAAGGGCTGGATCCTGTATGGAAGCTTGACCATCTGGGGATGCCCACAGAAATGCTGATGCTGCATGTCCTGACTAATGACCCTTACCTTGGCCTCTCACATGCTGGCAGACCTTGCTAGTCTGGGACCTGCCTGAGGCTGTTCATGATCCCCTCTCTTATGCCTACATGCTGCAGGGGACAGGGCTGCTTCCTCCACCTTTCCCCATGGGATTTTCTGTGACCAGGTACAAGATTTTTTGTGCAGCTTTTCAGACCTCTGACAGTCTGTGGGCGAGTATGTGCACAGAACATATTATTGATATGAGATTATTCCTGAAGCCTTGTCATTCCCAGGGAGCTAAGCCTCAGATGGAACTAGAGATCACATTTTGTTTCCATTTAGGTAAATTTGTAGCCAGCTATTTGTTGATTACAGTTCATTTACAACATAAGTGTGCTAACACTGATTTTTATGTGTCTGTACAAAACTGACTAGGAAGGCAAGCGTCCAGCAACTTGTATATAGTTAGCTAAAATCAGGTCTTGATTTCCCTCTTGGTTTGTCAAATTCCTCCTCTTTACCTGCTGGCAACTTTCCCTAACAGTGTTCCTTGGTGTATTCCCATGGATAGTGCATGTTCTTACATGTTCATTATGCTCATTTAGACAAATATCATAGATCCTCATTCCCATACAGGGCCAGGAGTTGAATAGGGTGTGACTCTTTCCTGTCTCCTCCTCTTCCCCTCGTTTAGGACACCATTCAGTCAGAGGCAGTTCTGGGTGGAAACAGACATCCCAAAGGAATGTATGAGGTTCATTTGTCCTGTTACTTGAGCAGTTGCATGGCATCAGAATAACTTCTAGCAATGGTGGGACCTTTTCTGCCCACAGCTTAGTGTAATTAAAAATTCCAATTTAAAATTTCTAAAATACTGCCTGAGTATTGAAGATCTCTGAAATTTTTAGGATCACCAAGTGTTGGCCTAGTTCTGATGCTAGTTACAATTACTGATCTCATAAATATCAAGTTTGGCACAACAGAGCATTTTCGGAATTCCCTCTTGGAAGGGTTAAACGGGTGAGGTTGTTGTGCAGTGTTTATTCAGCATATTCTAGTTACTGTCAGATGAGAAGCTCTCTTGACTGATTCCTGTTGATTTGACAAGGATTCTTGTTTTTTTAGCAGACTACAAATACAGCCTCAGGGATATTTTTTTTCTCCCTGAGGGTGTCTCACAAGGAATCATAAATCTGCAGAAAAATCAGCAGTCAAACCTGAATTTTACTGCAGCAAAGTTGGAGTAGGGTTGAGTAGACAAGTCACCCCATTGTGTTTGACTTCAGATGTGACTTGTCTCTACATTCTGTTCTCCTGATATATTTGTCACTAAACATTTTTGTAAAAAGTGACATGATGCCACTACCTGGAAAACCATGAACACCTGGACTAATAGACAGGATTTGTAGGCCTTGTACTTCGAGTAAGTGAAATAAAAACCTGAAGACTTAATTCCTTATGTGTACCCATGGCTTCCTTTTTCCAATAGCATGCCATGTTATGGAAGGCTTTGGCTTATTAACAGACTGATAAGATTTTTTAGAATTACCAGACATTTACATGGTATTACTTGATCTTTAGTGTGATTGTGTCTGCAAAAGTGAAAACAGTGTTTCAACTTGAAAATGAAATACCAGTACTTTGTGAAATACTTCGCAGATGTACAGAGCTAAAGACCCAAAGTTTTCCACAGAAGAGATGTGATTGTCTAATTCACCATGGAATTGTTTACTTATTGCAGAATTGCCTAACGGCTGGTGAATTTAAAAAAGATAGAGAAAGGATTTTATACCACAGGCACAAAACAAAACATAGCCAACATTTCAAAAGCATAGTATGTTCTCTTTTTCCTGTCCCTCTTGGCCAGTCCATGTTGTGACTGATGTCCCCTAAGCAGTCACATCCTTTCACATTGCTGTTCAGGCTACAGGCCAAAACTTAGCACAGCCCAGATCATCAGGAAAGAGAACATAATTATGAAAATACCTACTCTTAAGAGTAGCTTAGATGATGTTAAGAATAAGTATAGGATTTTTTGAATCTGTTTGCCAAGGATTGCTACTATTTCATGTCCGAGTGTTCTGTATTACTGGATGAGTATGGCTTTAGTTAAAAAAAATAGAATTTATATTTTATAAAATCCTAATTAAAAAGTAGACCTGGCTGGGATGAACTACATTCCAAAATTCCTGTTGGTTTGGATGTTCCCTGCCAAGGAAAGTACAAAATACGTGTTAGTGTGATAATGAGAATAGTCTAGTCAGAAAAGAGTAAAATAAAATTAATATATAACCATCTGGAACCACAATCTGTGTAGAGTTACTTTTGTTTTTACAATGGCATAGAATGACTTTTAGATTTGGTAGAAATTTTTCCATTTGTTCCATTGAGTTCTGAAGCTATTGGTCTATGCTTCAGTAGGTACTGGAAGGATTTGTATAAGTGTAAGCATCATTCTCATTAAGTTTCTTGAACAGAATATATCAGGGAAAATTCCTTCATTTTATTCAGTACACAAATGCTTTTAGTAGAAATACATTTTTAATTTCAACCTGCTTTCACCCTTGTACTTTCCTCTTTCCCTCCTCCCACCTCTTTTTTCTCTGGAGAATTTCTTTTAAGGGTTAGGTTAACATAGGAAGACACAGTATTTATTATTCTGTTTCAACATTTAGTTGTTCATGAGGAGAACTGAGTTGAATATTTTCTTCTTGACATTTGAAGATCAGGAATGTGCCCTTGTCTCTTCATTTTCAAGTATCTGTTGGCACCAGCAGCAAAGGAGATGAAGGAATCGGCCTTTCAGGCACTGGAAGTGACAACTTCAGGAAGCATCAGCTGAGGCTATTCTATCACCCATTTAGCATTCATCTTACCATTGAAGGTGGCTGAAGAACAGCATTTGAAAACAGAATAATAGATAAAATTGGTATTTCCCTTAATACTTACATAAATTTCACTGCATCTTTGGCAAGTGTCAGCATCCTGCCTGGTGCTCAGAACTGTGAAAGTCACTTTTCTTCAATTGACATGATTAAAGATAGGTCAACTTATTTTTGATTTTCAGGGATTATCATGTGGAGGTGACTGCTCTATAGATGGAATACGAGGAATAGTGAGGTAGTATCTAAACTACTTTATCCAACTCACAGCTTTGGATGTGCAAGTATGACATTGAGAAGGAAGGAGACAGAGGAAAGGATTAGGATTAGATGATCCACAGGTAGATTAAATTCGGTTCACTTCAAACTCCGCCAATCATATGAAACCAGTATCCCTGTATGAAAACAGTCTCACTAGTGAATATTGTCAGAAACTAGCCATGATAAAAATAACTTTATTTGAAATTTTTGGAGTTACCCCAATAGGAAGTGCAGGGACATGGGCCATGTTAGAGACAGACAAGATGCAAAATTCACATTAAGTTACTTTTTATTCTGGCAAATCACCAATTTTATTAGTTGTGAAGAGGCATGCTCAGTTTTATTTGTTTGTAGATCCATCAAACTCAGAAATATAGCATGGAGTTCTGCAGTACTGTTCTTAAAAATGTCACGAAAACCTTGTTATCCTCATGACTTCCATTTTTTCTGTGAGCCTACAGAGGTAGAAGAATTAATATGAAAGAAAATCATTAATGGATTTGAACAATAAGACATTACTCATGGAAATGCAAAGAAAATGTTGATTAGTTGTTTAACTGAAAAGTCAAAAAATTCCTTCGTGAGTTAGCTGTTAACATAGCTTTGCTGCATAAAGGAATGATGTAAAGGAATTGTAACGCTCTAGGCATTCAAGGTATTAAAAAAAAAATTTAAAGTTCTTTGAAAGGGATGCTCTGAATTCTTCTAGGGAATTAATTTTTTAAATAAAGTAAATAATCCAACAATGCAGAAAACAGAAACAATTAGTCAACTAAATTTTCAAGATTTTTAGGAATGCAGAGAATGCTAAAATCTTCCCATAATTTTTAGTAGAAGTTCTAGATAATGAAAGGAAAATAACTTAATAAATACAAGTTCATTTAAAAAGGCTCTTATTTTTCATATGCATAAAGGAGTGTGTCACTGCATGTATTTATAATTAGATTAAGTCATATTTTTGTGGAAGAGATGGACTTCAGAAGTTCTGTAAATAAGTTTGTTCATGTGTAATTTTTTTTCCTAAGAAGTTGAAACAAACTCCTTTTCTTCACTTTCTACACTTTGTCAAAACGAGAAATGTTGGAAAACGCCCAGATCTATTTTCTCTCTTTTTTTGTCAAGTCCTATTTGTTATAGTGCTATACTGTTTTGCCTTTGTCTCTGGATGGAAGAAGGAATTTTATTTGCTATTTCATGGCCTGATGCTTTTTCTAAAGGTTTCCAACTCAGTTCCCATCACTGGTAGACAGCAGGGGGTTCTCTAGCTATGCTTAAGATTGTTAGTAGTGTCTTTCTCTTAATGTCAACTGGATATCACTCTGTGATTGGAGTGACCTGGGAAGCCAGCTCTGCTGGATAAGTCCTTATTAAGGTGGCATATTGTTCTTTTATTCTGAAGTAAGTATCTACTTTCAAGTGTAAAAAGACAATCAAATAAATAGTTTAATTTATTTATGACTATAAATAATAGATTCATTTATGTATGACTAGGTAAAACAAGTAACAATAAAAAATAAGCAAATGTCTTCATTAACATCTTTTTCTTTGTCACATTCCATTCTAAACAGCAGTGCTGAAATATTGATAGGATGGCAGGCTTTTGTAAGGCATGTTATTAAAATTATAATCTTATAATAAAGGAATATTTATTATTATATAGTAGGAGTAGTAGTCCTAATAAAGGAATATGCCAAGGATTTCTCACACACTTCAGTAGTTTTCATGCTTTTGGGTAGCCTCAGTGAGGGGGGAGCTCTGTTGCTTCCATGAGTCAAACCAGACCCTTAGCAGTGCCAACAAGTGCCCATAATATCATAGTGACAGAAACTTATTTTGTTAACAAATTCTGCGAGGTGACCCCCAAAAATTTGACATGCAGAAATGAATGTAGCTTTGTTACTCCCATGTGTGCTGTGCAAGAATGCCAGTGAGCTTTCTTGTCTTCCTTTTAAAAAATAATACAATTTCAGAAGCGCTTTAATTGAGAAGAGTTTAATTGACCATGGTAACAGAAGTATATATTGTGTCAATTATGAAGCAGAGATTTGAGATATGTGAATATGTACCAGTAGAAGCTAGTCTGCACAGCGCTTCTAGATCTTTCTCTGGAGTGTTTCAATCCAGGCTCTGACAGGATTAGTAAGCAGGTGTCTGAATTTCTCATTGTTTCTTGATTTTGAAAGTAATAATAAATTCATCATAGCACCATAGCATGTGGTTTGAATGTAGTCACAAAGCCTTCTGTCACGTGGGAAATGTCTACAGAAATTATTGACAGATTCATGTGATTTGAGGTAAGTTTATGGTAAAATGAATTTAACAAAACCGTGAAATTCTTGCTGCAGCAAGCCTGATGTAGTCTGCAGTGTGGAATACCCTGATTTCTGCCACTAAACCATAGCAAAATTGAATTGTTCATCCACATGCTGTCTCCAGAAATGTGTCTTCAGTAGATTCTGTGAAAGTCCTATCTTTTTTCATTTTAACAAAATGGTGAACTGTGGCAGAACAATGAGAAAATGTCTTTTTCATAGAGATTGTTTGCTGGGGGCTAAAACCTCATGGTCAAAGTAGCTGTCCAAAAATGAGCTTTTTGTCTTCTCTTTTTTATTTTCTAGTTCTTGTAACTATTTCTTCCCTCAAGCCTGTTTTGTTAGCTAACCAGATTACCTGAACATGGGGAGTAAGTTGTAATTTCTTCCAGAGGAATTTTATATTAAGCCACCTTATCACTGTGCAGATAAAACAACTTTCACAACCTGATCTGGCTCGTTTGCTCTTGACCATGAATATCTCCTAGCTATGCTGTTGATGAAGACAAAGCAGGACCAGGTACAGCTTTTGGTATTTTCTACTGAATCTTGGAAAAGTTTCCCTAAATAAGACTCTCTTATAGTCTGCTAGGTAAAGCGTCTGTGGTGGAGACCAGTAAAAAAGCAATATTGAACAGACCAAACAGAACTAATAATTTCAGATGTCGGATTTGACATATACATTGAATAATACATAATGATTTCAAAATCACATCATTTAAAAATATAGAATCCGTATTTCATGGGTAGCAATTAAGAGAAATGCAATGAGATGAAAAGCATTCCAGGCCATCTTCTGTTAAAACTTTATACTTGGTACCTACTCCTTTGATAGCATCAAAGATGATCTGAAATGTAAGTAATGCTTAGGAAAATAGCTATACTTTTATTCAGACCTCTATACTTAATTCAGTAACATAACTTGCAAAGTTTTTATATTTGAAAGGTGTTAGTTCAATAAAATTGAACACGATTCTTTTCTTTTTGATGAGACGTACTTAGTAATTTCTCTTTCATCTTAAAAGCAATGTAATAATGAAAGATTTAAGGTTGAAACTGAAAGCACACTTTTATTTCCACTTCTTTATATTAAAATGGTTTTATATCTGTTCTATGCAATAAAGCTAATAAAAAAATCATAAAATTAAACTACTATTTTTTCTAAGATACTGAATAAACTAAGAACATGTATAGCTAGGTGGTAGTGTGACATTGCAAGAGACCTGTCCTCTCTTGTCAGAGCTTCTGGCCCCAGGGAGCTTGTTGTATATCCTTGAATTCTTTTCTTACGTGTAGTTCCCCATGTACATAGTGTATTACATGCATTTTACTTTAGGCTTCAAGAAGGCATTTCAGCATTACTTATTTGAATCCTCATATAGTCATTTGGGTAATTTTTCCACTTTCTGTATTTTCAAATGCTGTATGTCAGGGGATGTAAAAATATTTTGACTATGACACTCCTTTTACTTCAAAGAGCAGCTTTGGACATTTTACTAAATTTATGTTGTGAAATAGTATCTTCTAGTGGTTTAGAAGACACTAAAATGTCCTAAAAATGGCCTGGTAATCAAAGTAGTATTAAGATATTCAAAGCCAAAAAACCCCATAGGAGTATAGAGGAGCAAACAGGAGAATACGACTCCTATAGGAATGTTTTCTTTTTTTTTCTTTTGGTCTCCAGCTCACTTAAAATGGTGAGGAAATCAGAAATATCCTCTAAGTTTTTGTTTGTTTGGGTTTTTTAAGTCAATATTAGAGCCTAATTAACAGCAATGTATTGTGAAGAAAATTAATTCTGCAGTATTCCTGCAGTTAAAATGCTTAGTGCAATGGATTATTAGGCTGCAAGCAATATTGCTGAGGGGTTAAAATCAGTGATTATTATGCAAAACCCAGCTATAAAAGATTTTCCAAGGAAAGTACATGTGTAACAGAGCATCCAATTTTCTACTTTTGTTCCTTAGGACATTTCCTTTCCCAAAGAAAGTGGAGTGTACATGAATAGTGGCTAAACTTTTAAACCATAGGAATGGCAGAACCAAAGATAAGTGCAGTCTTCTGTAATACAATTATATATATATATATATGGAGTTGGAAAACTTAACCAAAAGCATTTTCTGTTACTTATAATCATTTTCATTGCCTTTCAAAGAAACACTGCTTTAACAGTGGTCAGGGAAAAGAAAAAGACCTTTCCGAGAGAATGCCTTGAGGATATACTGTACCACCTAGCAAGTAGTATGATGCTGGCTATCTTAGTAAAAAATAAAAATACCTTAAAAAAATAGATGTATATACTGTAATAAAAAAATTCCAGTTAACTTGGAAATGTAAGATGGTAATGAGAATGCGTTTTTCTAACACCCACCTCTGAGTGGTTCTTCAAGACAATTACCAGAAGAAGGTAGGAAGCAGACTAGTGCACCTGAAACCCCATATATACAAAATAGAAAATGCTGCAGAGATTGCTTTGAAATGGGAATGGCCTGTGAATTAAAAGATTATAGAAACAAATATTACTGGAGCTAAATTATGTGAAAATATGTGACTAAATATATACCTTACTTTTTCCTGTTGAGATTTGAAAGGTAATTTGTAAATTTTATCTGCAGAGTACAGGTTTATTATGCAAACTTAAATTCTATCTATAGCATAAATAGAAGTTGTTTTAGTCTGTAATATAGCTTTTCCTTTATTTTTACTTATTACATACTGTTGAAAAATCTTTGCCATGGTATTGCTTTCTTAGGTGTGCTTTCAGCTTAACATTTTCTAATGTAGAAATTAATCAATTAAAAAAAATTTCTAATGTAAATTCTTAGAAAAAAAGTTCCTCATGTGTCCATGGTATTTGAAGGTCTGCATCAGAGCATTAAAAGAACTTAGTGGGATTTTTAAAGAGTTTTTGGTACCATAAAGTTTGGGTTAATTTCCTTTAATACTTCTGTTTTCATGTGACACATGCTAATAAGTTAATAATTGTTACAAACTGTAGAAAAAATGGGAACAAGGGTATGAAGAAGCATTTGGACACCAAGGCACATGGTGTGACTCTTGGGGACGGTCCTGTGAAGGGCCCAGACTTGACGATCCTTGTGGGTCTCTTCCAAATCAGGATTTTCTATGATTCTCTGATTCTGTATGGGCTAGTGGTGAACTGATCTGTCAGAGAGGGAAGTTAACTCATGCTCCAAAAAGTAGAACATTTTTGTGTTCTGCTTCTTTTGGCCTCCTGTCTGTAAGGCTCATGTCCCCTCCTCCCCTGAGCCTCTTCTCCTTCCCACCCTATCCCAAATTTTATCATCCAAAACTATTTTCATTACAATGCAATGTATCAGTAATATTTATACACTCTTATTAAAAGGAGTCATTTGCTACATGAAAGGGAAACTGTTGAATTCAGTGAATGAACAAAACCTAGTGCTCTGGAGGTCTGTAGTTACAGCAGTGGTATCAATCCCCACATTTATTAGCCCAATCCTTACAAAATACAGCTTAGAGCTTTAGTTGGAATCATCACATACACAAAGAATATAGGAAGGGAAGTAGGAATGATTCAAAATAGACTGTAAATCCAGTAAGCAGCATGGAGCATAGAGAATCCTTCTAATAATATTTTTTCCACTTCCTTTCTTTTTTTATTTGCTTTTCTCAGTGGTTCCTGCTGGTTGTTTTGCTAGTTGCTTTTCCAAAGCTAGAGTCATAGCAAACATTCATTTTCATTTGAGTGTGCAAAGCTGAAAATGAGCACAGAAAAATCTCCACTCTCAAATGTTCTAAATAGTTTTTAAGTAGTTTTCACTGTTGTCCTTTTTTCCATGGAGGTCTAGATCTTCATTTTTACCCTTGAGAGAACAAAATGAAATGAAACTATCTGGTCTAAATTATTTCTCAGAAAACAATGCATGCAATGGCCTTCATTTGATGTCCAGCAGAGCTCAAAGAAAAAGTAATGTGTGGCTGCGGCGCCTGATTGAAATCTCATGGACCAGCAGCACAGGTTTGTAGCTACAATGTAGGCAGCTCATAATCTCTTTCAGCAGCTCCAATGGCCCAAACATAAATATGTTCATTTTAGACAGAACTCCCACTAAATTCAACTGAAGCAAAGCCCAGATAAGAGTGAATACTTTTGAAAGTTCCACTTCCTATTTCATTAAATGGAATGATGAAAAAGTTGCCTATTTTCTGGTGTAATGAGGTTATCACAGAAAATGAGGTACCACATAAAAGGACTCAAAAGTAGTTGAACTTCTAACACTTTGAAAAAATGCATTTATTGCTGTGATTTACAGCTCAGTTTTCCTGGCATTAGTTTGACTGTGAAGTCTAAGAAGCATTAATATATTCTTGAGAGGTGATGTTTTAATGAAGTGAGAGACAATAATAACAATGCTTGATTAGTTCAGCAAACTGTTTAAGAGCAAATTTATATTTTAACCTTCTGTGTTTAGAGATAGTTTCTATTTTCTTCAATATTTCCAGTAGCTTTGCTCTGTATTGTGCAGAGTACATTTTAGTTTGAGTTGCTTTTCACTGTAAGGAGCAAATAATGTTTAGAAAGCGAATGGCATGATGACCAGAATACAGTTCAGAAATGGCATAATAATCCTATCACTAGTGCAATACTTCACGCTACTGAAAGGGAAAAAAATGTTAGAAAAGCACAGGAAAACAATTTTGATAAGCTGTGTTAAGAGGAGAAAAATATTTCACTTAAGTCATGGATGAAACTTTAAATGCTGCATACACTTTCATTTTTTCACATCTTTAAAAAAGTGCCAAAACATTAATTGTTAATAAGGGAAATTTTATCACAAGTACGAAATAAACTAAGTTCCAGGAGATTCCGCTAGCAAGCTGTATAACAGTAATAACTGAAGTATATATTCCTTGAGGAACCTTTTCTGTGAAATCTCACGTGACTTTTTATCACATTCTAAAATGTGTCTTCCTAAGAAGCTTCAGTTTAAGTTTGCTTTGTGCACTACTTCTTCATTCCCCTCTGACTTATTTTCTAGCAAAAACTAGAAATAGTTTTAATGCCTGTAAATTCTCTTGAGGGCAATTTAATATGATATGGCTGTGCAGTAGGGCACAACCTTTGAGCTTGCTGTGAAGGTAAAGTATACTATAGAAATATTACAGAGATTAGGAAGCAATCAGATAGATGGGTGTGACTTCAAGACTTAAAACACCTCCCCAACACAAAAAATAAAAGCATGAGTGTTCACCCTTTTTTATTTAATTGACCAAAATATTTCGGAACAAAATACTATTGTGTAAAGGAGATGCTTGAATTTTGGATGTATACAGTAAAAAATTAATAAATGGCCACAGTTCATGTTCAGTCAAATGTTTTGGAGCCACATAAACCTAGTGCACCAATTTTCTTCTGTCACCATAAGCAAGTTAGAAAATATTTGAGGTAATCCAATGCTATGAGTTTTCTTGGTGTTTTTAGATTGCTTTAGTAGTGTGTAAGTGTAAAAGCTTCAAGAAGTGAAATGATGTAGGCATTGGCATGGAATATAACTGTTACCATTGGAAGACAAGTCTGCATCCTCTGACTAATAGAGAATGGCAATGAAGACACTCATCTCTAACCATTCTTCCTTCAAAATAAAATAATAATATTCAGTAGTTTTCATGGACCAGGTTCAAGAATTTATGACTGAAAGAGTATTTAAATGAGTGTAGTGGCTTTCTGCAAATTAATTGTAGAGCGTAAGTTTATCTTGATTTAGTTAGCTGTAGGGAAAGTTCTAGACCCCAGTATTTTTGTGGTGTAGAATTAGTACTGGGCCGATTGTTCTCAATATAGATATTTCTCCTAGATTAGGAGATATTTTACTGAAGCTAATTAAACTGAATTAGTGCTTAATTATTCAGAGGTTATCATCCAGATATTTAAACTCTCTGGATTATACTTAATTTGAATGACTGTCCTAGAGCACGTAGTTCTTTCTACACTGAGTATTTCATTGAGTGATAAATCTGGCATCACTTTTGTTTTTATTTGGAGTACAAATTCATGCTAAAGTGTGGTTCTTGTCACTCAAAATAACTCAGTGTCATGGTGGCAGTGTTCTTTTGATAGGCTTGTAAAGTCAGATCATAAGGACTGCATGTTCATTGTATTAAGTGATAAATTTAAGGTTTTAATTAAGCTATAAGCTACAGCAATAGCTAATTGTTTTGAAGGTTTTGGAGGTTTTTTTTTTTGGCAGAACACTATATTTTAATTATAGTCACCATGAAAGAAACAAATTGTATAGAGGTTGTAGCTGTCTGTGTAGTTCAGCATGCTAAATTCCCAAAACTCTTTCTCCATTCTGTATAGCAAACTGATTAAAAAATTTAATTGAAAACATGAAAATTCCACAATTAAAAGTCCAGAACCAAATTATTAATAGCATTGTATCATTTCTCGAGAACTAATCATCTAGTCTGTGCATGTCACAAATATACATTTTATTTTATACAGGCCACCAGCACACTAGGAGCACACCTGAATATGATTTACAGGATTAGGCTTTTTTGCTTCATTTTTTAAAGAAAGTAGTCATGGTGATTTTCTGTGTACCATAGGTTTTCTGTGGTGGTGTTGTAGGTTTGGGTTAGTTTTTGGGTTTTTTTGCCCTTTCTACGTGAATATATTTTTGGCTGCTGTCCTGTGTTACAGGGCTAGATGGACTTTGTTCCAATATGACCCTTCTCTGTGGAGCCTTATTCAATGGGCTTGTGGCCAGGTTTATACTGCTGCAATTCTGCTGACTGCTGTGTGCTTACTAACTCCACAGCATGAAACAGGAAGAGTAAAAGCAGCATTTAAAGATTTTTTCGAGGCCACATCCACATCTGCTGTACCTCTGTGAAGTTTTTATTTTTTCATGTTCCCCCAAATTGTAATCTCAGCAACAGCAGTGTTCTGTATCAACAGAATGCCAGCAACTGGCATCGTGCTAGATAGCGCTCCTTGATGGTGCAAAGATATTTGTCATGCTCTGTAGGTACAAAATTCGATATAATGATTTAAATTGCAGCTTCAAGAAGTGAGTTTCTAAAAATACAGTTTCTCAACTGAGCAACAGCTTCCTGTGCTTTTTGTTTTTGAAAGGAAACATCACTCATCTATTTATTCTATAATAATTAGCCAAGAGCTGTATTAATGCAAAATTTAAGATCTCCTGTGTCAAAGCGATAAAAAAGCATGAAACAGGAATAGAAGATTTTATAGTGAACTTTGCTAATAATTTTTTCTCACATACAAAAATAGAAAAATTGTTGTGCAATAAAAAATATATATAGCATTTATTATAATTTATATAATATATATAATCCTAGTATATATTCTCCTTTATTGGTGGGAAATATTCTCTCTTAAACAGTAAAAACCATTAGAACAACAGTAGGTGTATATAATATATAAAACAATTTGTGAGGACATGACAAGCAATAAAAAGAAAAGGAAGTCATTAGCTTGAAACAAATGACAGCACAGGTACTATTATGGATCTAATAGAAATCATGTTGGCTTTTTGTGCATATGAAAAATCAATTTTTACTTTTCATGCACACAAAAATCGATGTACTATAGGGAGTCTTTCATAAATAAAAGTCCTTCTGCCTCTCAGTTTAAAATTTTCAGTTGCAGCTAACTTTAAAGGGACTCAGCAATACTTCCTTTCTGATAAAAGGACAGATTTATTTTATAGATTCTGGGGCAGTTTCATGATTCGTTTGTGGTTTAATGAGGGTGTTGTGGTGGTAAAGGAAACCATTATTACTGGTAACAATCGCATTCATTTCAAATGGCTGAAGCAATGCATTTCAGTGGGAAAAATTCGCAAATCAATGCTGTGAAAATGATTTGTTGTGCTTGAGTTGAACAGCTGATGTGTTTGTTGCCCATACAACTGTGATATCATACATAATGCAATGATGTGTAAGTGGATATATAGTAAATAGAAATAGATGGGCTTTTTATTGCATATATTTATTTTCAGAAGCTATCAAGGATTCATCTGTGTTTCATGTAATAAAGACAACACCCTTCAGGGTATTTTTTCACAAATGCTTTAATATTTCAGACAGAACGGACTTAAGGTAAAGCAACAGATAAATGTGACATTTCAATAACAGTAACTCTTAGACAGTAGTGACACAACTGATTTTGCATGCTTTGAAATAATATGCAGTTGTAAAACTGACTACCTTAATTATTTGGTGTGTCTGAGGACACCCAAGTCAATTGTTTTGCATTATCTTCATACCTTACCTTTGCATCTGATTTAAGTATCTTGTTTTAATATATTACCATAGCAGATTATGTACGTTTTTTATTTCCTTTTTTGCTCTTGAATTTTCACTGCAATGAGGAACCAAGAAGCTTTTCAGAAGGAAGACTGGAAAATGTGATAAAATATTAGCTTTTGATTTTGCAGACTCTGTGATTGTTCAGATTTGGCTTTACTAAACTGATAAATAGTATCTTTTCCACTTTTTTTCTATGTAGGAGAAAGTTTCAGTATTTGTTTTCATTCTGGAAAAAGCATCTGCCTGTCCCATGACTAACATTTAAATCAAATTCTGTTTGTAATGGTTTGTGTATTAATTTTATGAACTTCTAAATTTGAAGATTTGAGGAAGTGAGAAGAAGAAATTAAAAAAGCTCTGCCAACCAACCCTGTTCAAAGCAGTTCTTTACTTTCTATTTCATGTTTTATTCAAATCTCTACAAATTTACAGATTTTTGGGTTTTCAGAGCATCTATTTTTGTCATCAACTATGGCTATTAATGAACTGATTATCTTCAGAATTCAAAACAAAACTATTACCTTCCTTCTCCAGTGTGCTTTGCAAAGGTGAACAGTTCAATTCTAGCCTAGCAATGGTGTTACCACCTACATTTTTTAGCAAGTGCTGTAAATAGAATCCTGGAGGTCTGAGATTCTGGATCTGGTGAAATTCCAGATGACAGAGATGTCATAGTGGAGCACAGCAGAGAAGGGAGAGGTCTCCGTGCAGCCTCAGTTGCTGTGATGTAGAATGCACTCAGCTCTTCTATATTGCACAGCTGTACAAGTTTCTTCCAAAAATTCTGTTCAGACAAGATAGTCCATTACCCCTTGCGAACAGACTACAAAAGAAATTAATTTGGGAGATGATTTTACACTGAAGGAGAAAGGAGGTTGGTTCTCATTCATGTGATCAAAATTGATCCAAATTTAAGCAATTTCTGATACTGTTGACATGGTGGCATTTGGAGTACAAATTCCAGCCTTTGTTACAGTTCTTGCCTCTGACTTCCCATTTGATCTTAAGACCTTCATTGGCAAAATAGACCAGGTGCAAATTCTCTTATGGTGATTTACTTTTTCTGTACTCCATTCAAAATATAATTCAAGGCCAGCCTTATTTCCCAGGTTTCATGCACCATTAGAAATACTTGCGATTTTTAATTAAGAATTGCAAATAGAGGAAAACAAGAGACGATTTCACCAGTGTGTTTCTTAATAGTTCGTGTAGTTTTGGTCAGGGTACAAAGCTACACTGATACACTATGTATCCTTCTGAAAAGGGCTCCTACAAACAGTAAGAGTAGTGTCTTTGTAATAGTTTTAATTCCACATACAGCACGTTCAATGAGAAAACAAGACAACTTCATTGATTTAATGGTGTGCAAATCTCTGTAGTGTACTTAGATTTATAATTGATAAGAAAATTTAGGATTTCTGGGCACAAATTTTCTAATTAATAAAAAACCCACATTGAGATCTTTATGTAAAATTTCATATTTTAGTTTATAAATGCCTTGTAAAGAGCATTCTTTTTAAAGAAAGAATACTTTTTACAAGGCATTTATAAGCTAAATATAAACAACTATTCTTAAACAACCATTAATCTTTATATCTAGAAAAACATTACAGAGCAGTCCTGTGTTTGGTAGGGGATCTGATATGCTGGGATGTCACAGTTGCACATCTACAGAGATATCTGTAGAAGCATTCACTGAATTTCACAATCACAGTCTTGTGCATGATAAGTATAGCTCTTAGTGAGACATGCTGCCTCAAGTATTTGAATCCAACAATGGGATTGTTTTATTGTTCTAATTCTCTAGTATAGTTGTCATTTTTAGGGCTGAACTGAGTTGAGTTCAGGGCTGTATTTAAACCTGGATATGGATAAGCTTGAGGTCATCTCTTTGTTAACGTTTTGTCTTTCTATTGCATAGTTTTGGAAAGGATTGAATGTAAGTAGAGAAATTTGAATAGAAATAATACATTTTACCAGTGACCTTAAACTACAATTTTGTGCCTTGAATTTCTATTTGTTTAGTAATATGCACTTACAGCATTGCAGCTACAAGGAGCAGATTTAACTTGAGAAGCCCAGGCCAGCTGACCTCTCCTAATCTTTGCACATCCAGAACAAATGGTACCAAATATCAGCTTATAGCAAGGCCATGCCTGATTGGGAAACTTCCTTCCCTGGGTCACACTTACCATTCCCTCACAGTGTCCTTTTTTCCGGCTCAGCTAACTTCACATTGTCTGTATTCTCTTCAAGAGTATTAAAACTTGGTCCTTAAGCCATGTCATAGGACTTTCCTGTATACCAAATCATTGTTTCTCCAGAAATTGATGAAATTCTATATTTTTTTCATATGTTCAGAGTTTTCCATGTCATACTGTATTGTACATGTCAAAACACAGCTTGCTTCAGAGGATGAAACAAGCGGCTAAAAATCAATAAATCTTTTTACAGCTTGACACTATGGATCATTACACAGTGTTTATTAGTTGTCTCTCTTACCCTTCAGATGTAGGAAATAACAAATCTGTTGAGCCTTGGTGTGTCAGACTGCTCTGCTGCCTGCCTGTGCTGCCTGCAGTGAGGTATTGGCGTGGCTGGCGTGAGCAGCAGCAGTCCAGCCCTGCTGGGGAGGCATCTGCTGTGGGCTAGGTGTTGAATCATAACACACTGGGACATCTTCTCACAAAAGAGTTTTTTTAGCCCTTTTTTTATCAACTTTCATGCTTCCTCAGCAGGACCACTGATGATTCAGTGCCCGGTACTCTAACATAAACCACTGAATAAGAGTAGGGATGCTGGCACTTAGGGCTTGGGGAATGTCACCAGGCAGGTTTACTGCACGTGGCCTTTTTCTCTCCCTCATGGCTGGGACTGTGAGGACCCCCCAGACGGGTTTCAGTCTTGGAATTTCTCATCTGTCCCCTGCTTGATACACTACATCCAGATCAGGTGATCAATGCAGACAGTTCAAACCCATAGTACAATTTTCTTATCATCAGAGAGACAAATTAGAAACACAACCATAAGGAATTCTGAGATATGAAAGCATAAGGTGCTTTACTTCTTTTCTCATAATTTCTTTCTGCCTTTTTTAATACTTCACTAAATTTTCTCGTTTGGCTTTCATACTGATTTTTAAATTCCAGTACAGATCATTGATAAGTGATGTGAATTAAAGAAATTATTCTTGGATCTTTCATGAACAATGAAAATTGACAATTTCTTAGTTTAAGATAGTAGTAACTGAAAGGTGTTTGCTTAGCAATTGATGCAAACAGTGTAAATGTGAATGAGACAACATTTCTCCCCAGTGAAATGGTCACAGAACCAGCCTGACAGTGTTCAAGGAGCACTTGAGCAATGCTCTCAGGCACATGGTGTGATTCTTGGGGGATGGTGCTGTGCAGGGCCAGGAGCTGGACTGTGCAGGGCCAGGATCCTTGTGGGTGCCATCCAACTCAGCATATTCTGTAATTCTGTGGTTTTATTCAGGCTGGTGAAAAAAGAGATAATTTAGTCTCTAAACCTGGAGGAGTCCAACACACATTTTGTACTAACAAAAAAGGTATCACAAAAGAAAACTGGTTACATGTCTGTTTGCTTAAATGGCTGTTTAAAATTTCTTTTATATTTGTGATAATTTTCATAATCACTTTTTTTTAGACTTGGGAAGTGGTGGGCTGGAAGCTGTTATCAAAACTCGGTAATGAAGACTAGAGGTAAAAATCTGAGACAAAGTAGGCAAGTGAGCAAAATTAAAACAGAAGTTAAAAATAGTCCTTGTTTCAGCTATTCTCTGTGCACTGAAAAGGCTTCAAATAGATTTTTTTCTCTTGAGATCTAGGCCAAAATAGACAATCTGAAGTTGAAATTGTCACCACTAACCTACACTTTTCCTGCACATCACAGGTGATATTTACAGTCTTAAAGTTGTTTAAACATGTCTGTCTTCTGTACAGATTTTGTAATGTAAAGGAGAAATCTGTACAGAAGACAAAGCTGCAGTAGAGTCTCATTATCCACAGATGCGACTGGGCTCCCATGTAAATCTGTCTTAAAAGTGACATGAATTTTTTCATTGCTTTGTGACTGTATCAAAGCTTAATTTATTCCTGTAATTTGTTGTGTAAAGCATCAGACACATTAGGTTGCCTGATATATTTTTGCTGTTTTCTTTCTGACATGTTATCCCATGAGGCAAATGACTCAAATGCACTGGCATATTCCCTGGTGACTTTGGATTGGCAGAATTAATTCATAACTCAAGTCCCTTCACATGCTGTTCTGTAGAGTAGTAGTTAGATGGAGCAGGTGTGCCAAAGGTCTGAATGAGGTCTTGAGGGCAAAATTACAGGTGAAAAGGTTAAGGAATAAGAAGCAGTTTTGTTTCCATTTGTTCGTAATTGAAACGTCTCTATCAGGAACATGATGTGCCTGGGAGTAAGGGAAAGTCAAACGGAGCCAGAAAGTCCCTAAAAACTGCAGTCACCAACCTCTACAGTAAACTGGAAAAATCCAGAGAGCTCTTTCTGAACTGTTGCCTGCACAGGTGACAGGTGACTGGTATCTCTGTGACAGGACCCCAGGCAAGAGGAGGGGTATTCCCTAGGGTGTGCTGTGGCATCCTAGTCCAAATTAGAGACACCTTTTAACACCTGTCATGCACCAAACCTCACTTTTCTCTCTGCTATTTTATAGATGTAATATAGGACAAAATCTAGTCTGTTCATGTGTCTGGCAACTGAAAAGGAAAAGGGAAAAAAAAAAGATGAACAGTTCACCATTCAACACTTTTATTACTTTAAATATTCAACACTACTTTCTGCTTTTTATTCTCTAACCTACCTGTATATGTTGTTTTTTGCTATCATGCACCCAGAGCATTACTGCTGCTCTGCCTGCCTGAGTGGTGGTGGAGACCAGTCACAGAACTTTGCCTTCTGGTTTCACTCACCCTGAGCAAAGCTGCATCTGTTTAGTGGCAGCGTACTCAGAATCTGGCTATGGCAATGCTTCCTGAAAAAGCCCATTGGAATTCTCAGCTGTGGAGTTCCACCTGAACAATTCTTGTGCAGTTCCCTGATGCCCATCGTTTCATAATTAAGCCATCACACTCTGTTATGAGTTGTCTCCAATCCAGCCGTAGAGAAATTTTCTTCTAGAAAGTCCATTTAGGCTGATAAAATAGTTAGAATTTTTAGATCAGTTTGGGGAAGAATTAACACATATAAATCTATCCAGATTTGGGTGTGGCTGCCTAGTCTTGTTATAGCTAAAGCTATATAGAGAATGATGATTAATAAAGTCTCTTCCTCTCTTTCCTCCCTCCATCCATCTGGAGCAAAACCGTGGCAGACTACAGAGATACACATTATTTATTTTCTGTCATTATGATCTGGGTGGATTTATTTGGAATCTCTTGGGAGGATGCAGAACAAGCACATTTTGATTTTGCTTTTTTGATTCTGTCAGAGAAGCATTTTCTGTTCATATCCCAAAATACTGATTTCGGTTTGCTTGTACACTAGGGTAATCAGGAATCGCTTTAGGTTCAATAGAAGCTTTTCTGTGTGTCAAAATATCATTGCTTCTAAGTATTGTATTTTACTACCTTTGAGGAATGGGATTGGAGAGTTTCCAGATTCTCAATGGATCACAACACTGAATTTTGTTCTTAAAGGCTTTCAATACCATACTGTTTTCAAAAGCAAAAGAGTGTTAGGGCTCCTGCTTAAACTTTTACTAATGATAAGTTAGACATTTTTCAGAAGGATGAGAAGCACACTTTTAATTTTATTATTTTACAATCCCTAGTACATTTTTGATATATTCTTCCTCACAAGAAAATTTATGCTTACCAGCTCACATAATTGCAAGGTATAAATATTTTGGTTAATAACAAATAATAAGAAATTATTAATAAATAATAATTATTTGTTAATAACAAATAATATTTTGGTAAAGTAACTTATATGACCAGCATTTGTTCATCAGTCCTGAATTTGATATGGATATATGACTAAATTGTAGAGAAATCGAATTTCATTTTTTCCCCTCACAGTTTTCTATCCCTTCATTCTTAGAGGAGCAGCATTGACTTATGATCAAGATAATGAAAAGGTTAATGAAACACAAAAGTAGCCTATTTTTCATCAGTAAAGTATCCATGAACCATGAAGCAATGAGCCAAATATCTGTATTACATCTTAATATAGTGCTGCTTGTTCTATACATGTTTATAAAAGGAGCCTTGTAACCCCAGGGATTTCCCCATGCACAGAGTAACTGGGTTAAAGCTGTAATCCAGATTTATTTCTCAATTACAATTTGGAGATTGTACAGTCTTTTGATTGACAAGTGCACCAGTGTGTTGTGAAACTGCCATTGCAGATGTAGGATTTACTTTCATATGTTACTGACACTGTGATATTTTAGTACACGCAGTAGAAGAGTGTTCCCTAGTAATTAGTCTATATTCGAGTCTTGGTTCATATTCCTTACAGTCAGTAAGTCAGTGGACTTTTAAATCAATAAGAGTCAAACATACTAACATACCTTTTAAAAGTATTTTATTTTGTAATAAGCATCTTCAAGTTATTTATTGCATCTTGTTACATAATAAGGGGAATAGTTCACATTCATTCTTCTAGGATTTCAAAAGATACAGCCTGGATTATTTATATTTAATCCAGCATAGATCAAAATCCAACTGCTGCCACTTGCAAGTACTCATCAATGTACTAAAACATTGTGCTAGTAAAATATCTGGCAGCATACAACTTTTTTATGGTTTTCTGCTTCTTTCATATTTTAATCTTTTTCTAAGGCACTCTTTTCTTGCAACAATATTTTGCAGTGGCAGAAATTCATTGCAGCACTATAAACCCTACTTTCCTAATATTTCCAGATATGCAACCTTGTGTCATGCTGCAAAAGAGGTGCTCTTAGCATGTGGTAGGTGATGATCAAAATTTCAAAAATTTCATTTTTTTATCTTCTCCATTATGGGGATTTTTTAATGCATCCAACCACTATCTCCAGCTTGTTTCCTGACCACTGTTTCTCAAACTGACTTTGCCGCTCTTTAAAACTTCCTCATCAGAAGCTTCTATTTTGGAAAAATGAACTAAGATACTTCATTTTTGAGTATGTGTAACCAATTCTTTTGTTTTCCTTCATTCAAAGCACTGACTAGAGCAGTCAATCCTGCTATGATGGAAATTAGATTATTTGAGAAATGCATCATGAAGACAAGCAAATGGAAGTCAACAGATGACACAGGCATTTACATTCCATATAAATTGCTTATGGTGGATTAGTGGTTGTGAGCCCATTAAATATTCAGTAGCAAGTGTGGGAAAATGCAGCTATGTTTTGGCTGTTGCAGAACTTTCAAACAGGGGGATATAATTTTTGAAATTGTGTATCATTGTCTTCCTATCCCTGCAAAGCCATCAGCTGTGAGTCGAGCAAGAGCTGGCTTGATGATGGAAATACAGCTTGCTGTCCTGCCTAGATTTGGACAACAGTAATTATTTTGGTATCAGAAAATCCAGGTTAAGTGTGTTTATCATCCAAAGACAACAAATTTCAAGGCCATGCAGGAGTGTTCAGTGCCATTACTATCCCAACAACAACTCTTTTGGGCCCAGACTGGTCTCTACCTCACAAAACTGTAACAGAGATGACGCAGAATTATTTACTGTTGGAGCAGGCACAAGCTGGTTTGGCAGCAGAGGTATCACAGGATATCCAGATCCTAACTCACAAAATATTGCTGCTGTTGCTGCAAGAAATCGTAGAACGAACAATGCCGACATGTGCTGCTCAGAGGTGACCTGCTGGAGCAGAGTAGCAGGGAAAGGCAGATACACACTCACTGTGGCACGCATTTTTCCTCACTGAAGCATGAGGACATTGCATAACAATGTGGGCCAGTGGTTTGGGCCAGCACCTCCTCCTCCACCACCATCTGAACAGAAGAGTCTTTGTTTTCCTTCCTCCCCCATAGTAATACAAAATTTATTTTCTTTTTTGAAAAAACTGATACAACAAATCAGTCACTACTCCAGAAAAATTAACTGTGCACCGGTATAAAAAGTCTAAAATTAATCTCAGAGGAACTGTTGCTACTGTTTTGTTCTTACAACATTCTGTAATTTGTCTGATTATTGAACCAAAGTGCAACATGCAAACAGTTTCCTTTGCACTTGACCTTTTGGTCTTGAATACCAAAACCACATATATTTTTAGGTAGAAACACTGCTTTTGAGGAGTTCTTATGAGTATGTTTACAATATGACATAGTCCAAGTATCCAGCTTCTGAATTCTTTACTAATACCCTTTGAGATTGTCACCACACTTAAATGAACTCAAACCAGTAATGTTCCCTATACGTTTCTATTTGTTTCCTTTGTGAGCACATTTGCCTTTGACTACATTATAAGCCTCTGATAAAATGCTTACTTTGTGAATCCAGACTTTTATTGTTGACT
>VXBU01013702.1:285957-370159 GCA_013400315.1 Bombycilla garrulus | reverse complement strand
TTTTTTTTTTTTTTTGGAAGACATAACAAGAAAATAATAGCCTACAACAAACACCACCACACTCTAAATTTGAGGGAATGACTCGAAGGGCCCATGAAGTTTTTGGCATGGTCCTCCTCATAGGTTGAGATTGACTAACAATTTTTCACCCTGTGTACCGTCTTTTACCACACGTCCAGAAGCAAACTGGCTACCTTGAAACAGAGTCTTTGTTTCTGACATTTATGGTGCGGAGAGAAGTGCTAGGAGATTGTGATGGGACACAGAGTATCAAATGCTGAAGCAATAGTGAATCATGTTTTATCTTATTTTTTAATGTCTGTGGTACAGAGAGTTGTAAACTGCTGGTTTCCTTTTCCATCTTTCTCCATAGTTTTGTTGAGTCTGAAAGAGCTCATGGTCCTTTATGGGCTCTGCATCTTGTGTGTATCCTTACTCTATGAACTCTTCCTTGCCTTTTGATACTGGGTAGCCTTTCCCTGGGTGCAAGAGTATTCCTTATTCCTGGAGTGGCACTGATCCCTGTATGAAATGGCACTAAGCCCTGTGCAGCACTGTGGCAGCACTCCTTTGTTTATGCCCTTTGTTTTCTTGTTTCAGCTCTCAGCTTTCCCTGTGTGGTGAAAAGCATCTAATGATTTTGTGTCTTTTTTTAAACGTCCAAAGGAGTGTCTATATTCCCTCTGATTTCTGACCTTCTGTACTGTTTTATTATATCCTCAGACTGAAAAAAGAGCCTTTCCTTATCCAGGACAGTAGCATCCACTTGTGGTCATTCCCTTGATGACCTAGGCAAAGCAGGGGCATTTCCAAGTCACAGTTACATCTTGTGAATGTGTAGTCATTTAATCCTCGGGTAGCAGAGTTAGAAAATCCAGCCAGCAGCACCAGTTTTATGGACACAAATGGCACTGCCACGTTGGCATTAGAGCTGTTTGTGCTGCCAGACACCTACACAGACCATGACAATGCACAAGTGTCAATCAAAGGGTCACATAAATCCAAGAATTGCTATTACTTTACTTGCAGAAGATCAGAGTTCAGCTGTCAGGACTGAAATTAGACTGGAACACATGTATGTCCTGGACCATGCTGATAGAAGATACTTTACAGCATAAACCATATCTGATATATTTTCTGGAAGAAATCTCTCTCAAGGTAATTCCTCAAATAGTTCTCAGCCTAGATTTCTCTCTTTAGATGTCCTTGGTTGCTTCATAATCTTTCTTTTTGGGGACTGTATGATACCAGTCCCCGGGCTGCTTGTGTTCCTATCCCACTGATGGCAGCTCTTGTTCAAAGGACATTTGTAGCACCTATTTAATTCTGTGTGCGGAGAAGAAGCCTTTGAAATGGATGGAGTTGTGGTGAACTGTCAGAAAAGTGCATTAAAGAAACACTCTTCCTGTATTTAGAATATTGTTAGCATTTTGCATAATTTTAACATTTGTGTAGTCATGTTTTACTTACTTGAATGCTGCTTACTGTGACATGCCTTGCAGTAGAGCTGTGAAGAGAGCAGTGATATTTCAAAATAACACAGCTTACTTGGGCAATATCAAATTCTGTGAAAAGGAGGTAATCTGAGGGGATTGGGCTGTGTTCATACATCCCTAAAAATATTAGAAAAGAGCAGCAAGAAAAAATGTTAATTTATTTCCTTCTTTCCCTCTCCTTTCTTTGCTATTTCTGCTAGACAGGTCTGTCCTCAGGACAGCATTGAGTGGGAAGCAGAGATTCTCATGGTTCAGAGAATATTCCGTGGTTTTGAAAACTGCAGGTGAAATTAGGAAGGAAGGAGCCAGAGGAATTTCAGCAGTGGATGATTTTGCTAGAATTAAGAGTAAACGTAACTGACAGTAAAAAGGATAAACAGTTTTGTAAATGTAGCTGGGCATTCTGAAGGGTCTGGCCAGGAATATTCTGACATCCTATGGCCCTCAGGTACTTTTTGTGAATCAGCATCCTGAAGGTATCTATATATGGACTGATACATAAACTCCTGCTATTTCACTGGTTAATATAGTTTTCTAAAAATTAGGAAAAAAAAAAAAGTCTCCCTAAAGACCCAAGCCTGCCCTCTAGTTGATTCATTACCAGTCCTGCAGACAAAATGAGGGAATCTTTTCCTTGCTTTCTGGTTGTCTTTTTTTTGTGCTTGGGGAACTTGGACTCCCAGAGGAAAACAGCAGCTGTTTCTGTTCATTCGGAGATACCTTCTGACTGAGCTTCCTGATCATAGATTTTGGTGTAGTCGCGATAACTTGAACCTGTAGTAATGGATGGAAGATGGTTTAAGGAGAAAACCTGAAGCATTTCTACAAGCTTGTGGACTGAGGAGGGACCAGCAGCTTTATTTACCTTCACAGTGGTATAAAAGCTGTAGAGGGCCAGGGCCAATTGTCTGTATCTCTTCATCTCTATAATTGCTAAGGAGTTTAGGCTGGGCACTTGCTGTGCATGAGAAGCACAGGAGAATCTTGTGTATGAGAACTGGACAAGAAGGATTAGTTTGGTAATAATGCAGGGCATCCCCTGAATTCAAATCTGTCATCTCCCTTGACTTGGTACCATTGTGTTTGATTTCAGATAAAAGCCAGTGGTGAGTAAAGTGTGGGGTTTTTTTAACTGTAGTTGTGCAAAACAGGATGTCATGCCTTATTACACCAAGGGACAGCCCAGGTTTGCCCCAGACTTGAGATATTCCATTGGCATGCTTAACTCACGAGTTCAGTCCTTCTATCACACTGTGCAGTGAGGCCGAGGATAGAGGAGTCACTAGAAAGTCTCTTAATTAGGCCAAATTTGTTTTCTGAGCCTTAAAAATATGGGTCCAGCTTGGATGTCATTGATGCAATGAATTCTGGCATAATCAATCTTTTTACTGGGGCAGGACATTCGTGCTGAGATTGTGAGACACACACATTCAACAAGCTCATCTTTCACACCATCCATATGGATAATAATGCTCTTGAAATGATTGTGATTACTTTGTAGTTTCTAAATTAAAACTCTGATCTATTTAACCAAAACTAAAACCTATATTTAAGTAAATTTTTTTTGGAGAGAAATCAATTTCTTCCAAAAAAGGTTTAGCATTAATGATATTTCATTAAAAAAAAATTAAAAAACACCTTAATTCTCAAATATGTATTTTTTTTCTTCAGCTATCTGTTTCAATAAGTTACTCACACAAAAGAGATATATACTCTTGGCTTCTAGCAGTTCATTTTTGACACTCTTGTTCCTCCTTGAAAAAATTGCAGTCAGTCCATTGCATGCCATTTGGTTTGACAGAGTCAAAAACTTCTGAGAAGCTAAAGCCGTAGGTTGCCATCCCTCTTTTGCCTCGCTTTGTAGTGGCACTCCCCAGGTGACTGTGCAGCACCCTCGGGAGTGAGTGCTGCTCAATTATTCACACATTGATCCTCAGTCTTTCTCAACCTGAGGATTAAAAAAAAAAATCCATAAAAATGTAAAGTTTCAACATAGGCATGAGACTGTAGTTATGAAAAGATATTGGCAATAGCAGAACTGTCTGCAAGTCATCAGGCAGCATACACAAACTAATTATATATATACATATATAAGCAAATGTAATAATAGCATAAAAATTGATACCTCTGATGAACTAATAGAAAGTTTACTGGAAAAATTATGTCAAAATAGGAAGATCTACGTTGGCTCCTAACTAGTTGTCGTCCCATTTCAAAATACCTGTCTATAATAATAACTCAGCCTTGCCATAATTACAGCTCTTTCTTGATATAAACATTTAAGGATCTAGTGAGATATGGGACACATTTTAAACTTTATCCTCTAAAGCCCTCTAAAGAATAAATCCTTTTAAAATGGCTTTAGCATCCTCTCAGTTTGATAGATATTTATGATATAAAATACTTATCCCACCTGCTATTTTCCTTTATCATATAGGATTATTCTTCTTCTTGGTTACTTGATAATACTTTATTAAATGGATTATGTTCATTTAGACATATAAACTCTATTTTCTTTCCCAGAATTCTTTCCTTTATTTTTTGTGTTTGGCCACAGTTAATGGTTTAAATATATTTAGTGTACAAAATTTAAATACAATAGGAATGGCTGCTGTCCAATACAGCAGTGTAGTTTAGCATAATGAGTGCTAATAAAGAAGATAACAAGTCTGTTAGCTAATATTAATTCTTAGACAATATGTGCAATTAAATGCAGGACAATAAAGAGGAATTTAATGGTTGAAAAGGCATTAGTCCAGCTAGTTTATCAATATCTGGTTTTAATTTTAGAAATGTGAATCCTGTTATTTTCAATTATGTCTGTTTCTCTCTCCTTGAGCACCCCTTTTCCTACATAAGCATTTGGATGTGGAATTTTTTGTTTTGTTGTCTCCTCATCAACCTTTCTATATTTGCTTTAAAAAGTATGAATGAATGAATGGATGAACCCTTTCAACCACCTCTGTGCATTTCTTCCACAACTGCTCCCACTTAGCAGCATGGAGTTGCTTCAAGCTGGGTAGGATACTCTCAAGAGTATAATCAGCAAAGTCATGTGGTTTAAGAAATCAGTTCTATGAGTACAGCAATATATAACCAAGATCTCAAATTCTTAATATAAAGTTGTGCTACACGTGCCTCTCTAGGACGTACAAACCAAATCTATTATTGGGACTTACATTGGGAAAAGTGCCGTCAAAATCTCCTACTTTGCGTGTTCCAGGATGCTTCCTCCAAAGCACATGCTTTTATTTTACATTTACTCCATGTGTATTATCATTACTGTTACTTTCTTATATCAGAGTGAGCACATTTTAATAAAATATAGTGTGTATTATCAAGAACTGAACTTAACTTTCAATTAGCTGTTAATAAAGGATACTAATATAGGGCAATCCTCAGGTCTGTGGAAAAGCTGTTCTTGGTAAGTTATTGTTCCTTTGCACTGTATCCCCAATCCCATGAAGTTTTACAGAAACTTTCAATTTAGTATAAACTGTGAATTTAATTAGTATTGTTATCCTCTTAGATTACTTATGACATTGCCAATTAAAATTTGAATTAGCACTGCTGTCTATACTTCCCTACTGAAAAAAATTAAGGCTAACTATGAAAGTCAGAAATACTTGCCAGCTCAAAATTAATGTATTTTATATTTTTATTGTGGTGAATTACCTATATGAATGACCAAAATTACCTATTTTTCTTTTAAGACTTTTTGAATAATGACATCTGAACTCTTTTTTGCATTTTTTAATTGAAAATATTTTCTGACTTACTCTGTGGTGATACAAAGGAAACCTTGGATGATATTTTCAGTGTGGAACCAGACATGGTCTGCAAATACCGAAACAATGTAAAATTTATGAACAAAGTTTTAGAAATTATAGAATAATAGAAAAATGCAAAGGAGATAAATACGAATTATAAGGACATCCCGAGATTTGATGAGATTCATGCTTGCTGAAGGATGGAAATGGACTGGGGAGCCTGAGTTTTTGATTTTGTGATGTTTGGGCTGCATTTTGCCCTGAATTCAGAATGGTTTGGAAATTATCTGCAACAGTGCTCCTTCTTTTCACTCCCCAGACTTCTGCATCCTCTGGAGCATAAAATCTATCTTGAAAAGCTTCTCTCTATTAGAATGGATAGGTTATATCCCAATTGCCATTTGCTATTTTCCCCTCTCATAAGATAACCAGAAATAATACCAACTTCTGGTGGTTTTGCAACATTTTGGGATTTAGTAAAATTGAAGCATTTTGTTGAATTTTTGCAGAGGTATATTTTTATCAGATACTCTGTCATATCAGGTTATTTCTTGCAAAGCTATGATGTGGACTCTTTTCCTGGCTGAGCAGATACTGCTGTGGCTTGAACAGTTTTAGTCAGAGAGTATTTCTCTATGGGCATGCAATAACTTGTAGAAACATTTTCTGAGTTCATGGCATAAACTATGATGATAATTCATGTTAATGTAAGTTGAAAAAATATTTTTTTCACACCTGAATGCTTTACACTCTTATCCTAGAAGCCAAAGGTGCCTTTATAACAATACATTAGAGATTTAGCAAAAATGGAATATGAAAAGTATTTTTATTTTTAGCATTCAGATCTTGTATATAATAATAGTAACAGTAACAGTAACAGTAACAGTAACAGTAACAGTAACAGTAACAGTAACAGTAACAGTAATAGTAATAAATAAGGAAGAATTGATTTTAAAGTTTTTCAGTGTTTTTGCAAGCTATGTTTGTTACCTTAACAAAATACAGCAAACTTCTTTGAAAAATAGGATATCATTACCAAAAGATGCAATAAGCTCTTATATGCAATGAGTACTAGTTTTATCCTGGTATGGAATACTAAATAAAAAAAAAATCTGTTCTTGGAACTGCCAGTAGTATCCTGTGCATTTGTCTATAAGGTGGATGGTGAGTAGTCAAACTTGACCTATATCTCAACAAATTAGATTATGAGCTATTCCTAATTCAAAATTCACATATCTGCCTTAGTAGTATGACAGGTGTAATTGGTTATCTGGTAAATGTTTAGGGGGTGCCTACATGTCAATTTTGTAGTAGTTCCTCCTTGTTATAGTAGGGTGATAACACCATGGATGTTAGGGGAGGACAAGGGAAGATCACTAACATTTCCTCTTAAGTGTAGGGCACAGCAAGTGACACACAGTGCAACCCCATTTTGACCAGTGGACATTGAATCAGTCCTCAAAGATATGTGATACACATCTTCCAAAGAGAACTGTGGTGAAAGAATAGATAAATGTAATGCTGGCCAGCTCCACAGCTGCTTATTCCCATGCTTCCAAGGGTAAAAAAAAAATGGGCATCAGAAATGAAAACATTCCTTTTCCATCACTGACCTGATTGCTTTGTGTAGAGAGATAAAGCCACACCCACTTGGTTTTGGTTTATTAAGTCCAGACTACTGTAAGCCCTGTTTGTCAAAGAATTATGCACTGGGAATTCATGATAAATTCATCTCCACTGACCTGTCATGTTTAAAGTTTGCATTTTCCATTATTCTTAACCTTTGGTTTAGAATTTTTATTTGCGTTTTGTCCCTAAATACCTGAGTCTCCTCATGGTTGTATTAAGGTATTTTGTCTCAATTTTTCCCTTTTACAAGCAGTCCACCCCAGTACCTGTCTTTCTCATTTAGGGTGTTTTCCAAGAGAGATATCATTAAGCCATGTCTTATTTTTTTTAAAATTCTGTAAAGTATCGAGTAAGATGTTTTCACAAGTTGAAATATGGTAGCTGACAAGCTAAAAGAAACTTCGTGTACACACCAGTTTTAAAGTAAGGAATAAATTGGTATTTCTCTGAAAAAAAACCCCAAATATTTTCTATAGTATAATGCTGAATTGGCTACTTAAATACATAAGTTTTCATTATTAAATAAATACAATACAATTTTTGTTCTGATTGGTTCTTTTCTTGCCTGATGATTGATGCACCTGATTGCTGCTGTGTTAACTGACATGCAGTCATTCCATTTGCCCTTTTCAAATATTGGCACAGCTTTGGAATGAGAAGTTCCATACTAATACCTGTTTGTATGAAAAATGAGAATACTTGCTGGAGATTCATCTTAGCCGGCTCTTTCACTTTTTTCAGAAAAATAATATATGTTCAGTTCTTTTGTGCAAAAAAAATCTGTCAGCTGTTTGTAAAGATTTCTGTGATGGTTTGATGCTGTAAAATGATACAAAATACAGAGGATATGGTTCTTGCCTGAAAGATTTTACAAGATACATTACTTGTCAGTCATGCATATTCAGCATCCCTACAAAAACATCCTTTCTTCTCCATGGGGAGAAACAGTGATGTTACATTCTCTCTCTCATCACAGATAAAAAAGGGACTGATAAGAGAAGTCTCCTGCTCGTTAAGTAAGTTGCATGGTGAGCACCATTTCAACAAACCTGGAATGATCCCCATGAGAGAATTGTCTAGGTTTTTAGTATTTTGTAGTCTATAGGGTAGCTTAGTTTCCAGAGCTGTTGGCTGGTTTCTGTGTCACTGAAGTCAGGACTTCAATGGGCCCACACTTGCTCCCTAGCTGCAAGCCAGCAGAAACTCATCAGCCCATTGGGAGAATGTGTATTTTATGTCTAGATGAAAGCAGGCTTCCTGTGCATTTATTATGCACTTAATTTGGTGTGACAGGTTGCATTCATTTTGCAGTTGTGATTTTGGGGAAAAGAGCCCTTTCAGTAATTGCCAGAAAGCTTTATATTTGCATTGTACCATGCAGAGTTTGGTACAGATAGTCCATTCACAGATTGGCCTGGCACACATTACAGAAATCAGCTGAAAATTTGGATTCATAGTGAATCCAATGTACCAATATAGTGTGTCTAATGTAAGAACAGAATTAAATATCCAATAAGAAATAGGAAATATAATTAGCTTTCCAGGTGGGGAACTATTAGCAGATCCAATACTGCATGCAGTCTTCAAAGTAGTTCTAACTTAATTGATAAAATGAAAAATTCTTAAACTAAATGGATACAAAACCATTAACCAAAGGCAGTAATTATAATAATTTATATTGCAATTAATTGGAACAATATCATATGGTAAGCTGTTAGGGCTGGTTTTGTGCTGGAACTGAGTCTTAAAAGCTGTTTGATGTCATCTTTACTTGCATATCCACTAGGAACTATTCAAACAGAAAGACTGGATCTAGCATGTTAGCATCTGTCTGAGCTTTCTTGTGTTTTGTTACTTTGAAATTTCTGTAAGCTTTAGCTAAAACCTGAAAGAAGAAGGTAGAAGAAGGACAGGGACACATGTATGAAACAGCATCATGTTTAGACACTGTTATAAATTTTGTGGTCTTTGCTCTTTCAATGCTTCTAGTCTCTGTTAAGTAGAAGCTGGAGACAAATCCTGGTGAGTGACCATCAACATCCCCAAACAACTATGCAGCTTCCAAATGAAAAGCAGAAAAACCTTTAAAAAATTAAATCTTGTCCACAAATTGTAGTTGAGGATTTTATGACCCTATAAAAGCAGAGGTTCTTTCTGGCTGCAAAAAAATTTCTGGACGGTCTCTATATTCACATTTATGTCAATCCTTATTCTATTTTGGCACTTAAATTATATCTTTACAATAGCTTCTCCTTGTCTGTCTGAACAAGAAGCAATTAATTTCTTGTTTAAGTTCAGAAAAATTTCCTGGTATGTTATGCCACAAACTGCATCTCTAATCCTTAAAAAAAGAACAGTGTGGGCAGATGATTTCACCTAAGTGAAGGTTTTTTGGGGGGAGTCAGGGGACTCCATGTGGGTGTAATGATCTACATTTATGCACCTGTGGACCTCAAGACTCAGGAAATTTAAGGCATTAGAAGCTCTATTTGCTTGAGTGCTTCCATTAATTTTAGTAAGACTATTCACAGTAATAAGCCAAGATCAGAAACAAATCAACATCAGCCCCTACAGTATTTAAATGTTTGTGCATTTCTGGCACCTTTGCCACGGAACTTTTCTCTTTTATTCTTGCATAAACAAAGGATGCATCTGCAAGTGAGTCTGAAAGCAGTGGTCACCTCTGCAGGATCAACATCTGTTGAATGCACAGTGCCATAGATCCTGTGCTTGCTTCTGTCATTTGTCACTTTTCTCCCCTGCTTCAGGAATAGCCGAAGGACAGTGACAGTGATACCTGTTGGTAAACAGATGATCTCTGGATGCTGACAGCTGTACTGTGAAATCCCTATTATGGATAACCTTGCCATACTATTTGACTTTGCAAGGAGCATCTGCCCTTTCCTAAATTGAATGATTGGAGGGAAATTGTCACTCTTAATATGTTTACTTTCCATTTAATGAGCAATCCCTTTATGAAGGGTGAAGAGAATGGACCCTCATATACATTTATTACAGTTCATCAAAGAAAATCCCCTTGCAATGTCAGAGCTCTTCTGTGGCAGGTGGCACCAGGAGCTCTAAGTACCTACCATGGAAGAGGGAATTGTTTAAAGTCAGTCTGGAAAGGTTAAAGGAAAAAAAATTCAAACTAGAATTTATCTAAGGCCAAGAAATGCAAGACACTTTCTGTGGAATTTCAGTATTTTGCACTGTCTGGTAATGTACTGTATGAGGTCTTCCAGTAATCAGGGCTTTTCCTCCCCTGGTACCTTCGCACTATTTTCCTATTGCCTAGGCTTCATCATCATGACAATGTAAAGAGAGTAGAAAAACATTCTGAGAGATTATTTCTGCTTTCATGAATCTTCTCTGACCAATTTCTGCCTTTCTGCTGAAGTGAAAAGCACGGTTCCTGGTAGAATCTGTATTGCTGCATCTGTGGTTTTGAATGACCCACATATTCTTTGGCTAGTCAGTAAGTGAAAAGAGAAGTCAAACAAGTGTAAACTGTAGGCAAAAATCTATTTTTATGGCCAGGGAACATGTGATGTGCCATATCGTTGCCTGCCTTTTACCGTCCATTATTCCAGTGAATGATTTCCATCAATACAAATGCTTCCACAAAATTCAGTTTCATTACTGAACTGTGGTCAATATCCTGCTCACAAGAACAGGCCAGAGTCTGTGGCCATCACATGGAGGGCTCCATGTACATGTTGAAAAATGCTGGGGCCGTGTGTCCCGACAGTTTCAGTGACAACCCAGATTGGATGTGCCATTCAGCAAAGGTCAACTCTCATCTTCTCTCATGTGGTACTACATTAAAACACTTAAAAAGCTATGCTTGGTTGAAATATCTTTACTGTGGCCATTTATTTCCTGCATCTTTAATGCACAAAGAATTTAGATGACTGTCCAATTTTCTCTAATTCCTGAACAACACTGTTTTGTTTGGTTTTCTGCCATGTAAAAATATGTAGTCAATGCTGCATTATATAGTGAAAAAAAACTGCATGAATTCTGGTACTTAGGGACAATATTTCCTCATTTATGATTGCATAATTTAGACACCTTTCAAAACTCTCATTATGAACTTTTGATTTTATTTTCATTCCTAATACTTACTTTTAATTTAAAAGAGGAAGGTATCTAAGAAATATCAGATTTAATTTCTAATGGAAGTTGAAAATATTCTAAAAAAATTACTAATGTATTAATGTATTAATAACAAATCATAGCCCCTTACAAATGAGGGCTACTTCTGTTTTTATACAGACCTCATATTTATTAGGAGCATACTTTTTGCTAAGTGCAATTAGTTACACATTAAATTGAAGTAAAGTCTCTTTTCAGATTCTCTGGCCTCAAATTAATCTTGGTTTTTGGAGGTGATGTTGGAAATAGCAAGCTGAGTTATTTCTATTTTCAAGGGTTACCAGAAATAGTAAAGACAGCCAGGTGAGGAGGTTAAAATAAGGATAAAACAATTCCTGGGTGAAGCATGATACACAAAAGAAAAAGAAATAGGTTTTTGCCTTATCCTGTAGATTGAGGCAGTTTCATGTTCAAAGCTGGTGCAGAGAAAATCACTTTGGATGAAGAAGGGAGCTTTTGCATTCTAGGGAGAACATAAGCTTCTTGGGTTTCTTTTTCTTTGTAATAATGAAATTTCTGTTTACAGTCCAGTGTGAAGCAGCATATAACATTTTACACCAGAAAAAAAATTTGCTCATGGGAAACTAATGGAACTGAAAGCCATTCTCTGAAAAGAATACTCAGCTGAGGACTGATGGGAACCTTTTAGCATGTGCGTATATGTCTTTGTGGGGCTGCCTAAATAAGTCATGTCAGTCAGTTGTCTTCCAACTAGAAAAATGCTTGTAGAACAATGGCTATATGTAATTGGTAGCAATTGGAAACAGCCTGCATTACCAGAAGCCAGAAATATAAAGGACTTGAAGAAGAACCTGCTTTCCCATTCTGAAGGAAAAGCCAACTTTTATTTTAGTTTCTTTCAAAGCCAAAACTTGGCACAGTTACATAGGCCACCATTGGCCACCATTTGCATTGAAGCTTCCCTAACACTTTGTTTTCCAAGCATTGTTTTCCCTTGAACTCCTCCTAAATTTTAAATTCACTTTATTTTTAAAAGGGTTTTTATTGTTGTTGGTTTTTTCTGAAGTATCTAACAGTAGACAGCTGCTCTATGGCAGTGGTAATCTCATGGCTGTATTTGCTTACTTCATGTGGAGTAACAGTGACATCCAGTGGTTGGCTATTTCAGCCAGATGTATAAATCTCTTTTCTAGGCAGTATTTCAGTGAGTGCTCATCTTCCAGTGCTTCCCTTTCAGGGGTTCCCGTGAGTGGGAGATGAGAGGAAAGAGAAATAAAATTTATAGTGCAAGAGATTTACTCTGGGAGTTTCAACAAATGTTGTGCTGAAGTGAGAGAAAAGTATTTATGATCTTAAATTTTAAAAATATTTTTTGTGTTCATTTCTGTAGTTTACAGTCAGTTCATGCAGCACTGGGAGGTTGCTTCACGACATTTTGAATTTTACTTTGTATCCGAAGTTCATAGGATCATAGAATGTCTCTACCACATAGCTATGCAGCTGTGCACATAAATGAAGACATTTTCCTTTGCCATCTGCAATTAATAATCTTGTCATTGAATAGAGGAAAGAGAGAGGAGATAATGGAAAGAATTTTTCATCTCTTTTCTTTGCGGTATGACATGTTTATTCTAATGACTTGTGAAACTAAAGCGTCTGTTATTATATATAAAATAAGCATCCCAGTGACTGCATTCATTCTATATTGTGCAACTTGTTGGAAAATTTTTTGGTTGTCAAATCTTGAATGAAGGTCTTAGGAACAAAAATAAACTTTTATTATTGTTCATCTGAGTCAGTCATGTTGAAAGGCATCCGAAGACAAATTTTTTACAGTGTGTTACTGCGCAATTTTTCTTGTAGGCCATATTTGCTTCCATTTCAAACAGATGATCTTTCAACTAGAAATGTAAACCCAAATAGCTTTTATTTTACATATATAAAATTACCGCTAATTTTCACTCTTGTCTCACATTCTGTAACAGTCTCTTCATAAGCTCTCAGTAGTAATTATTTCCTGGGTCAGTAAGGAGAAAGAGCAGTGGTGGTACCTCTGCACCTCCCTTGCTGAATGCTATAGGTTTTTTGTGCACCCAGTAAGAAATCTTTGTTCTGAAATGCAAAAACATTTAAAATTGTGTCTAAGATTTTAAAAGGTTGAAGTGCTGGTGCATGGCTTTTCAGTTATGGCAGGGATCAGTCCTGAAATAGTACTCAAAGTGATTAAGATAAGATGGATGGCAGTGCCTACAGAGTAATAAAGAAGTGCTTCTTTATGGTCCCCCTTGGTGGTGTGACTGAAGAAGTCAACATTTTGCAAACGAAATCAGGCAATGTCCCTATAATTTCAAGGCAAATACTGAGAAGCCTGTGAATTTTATTACTAGCTAAGTAAATAAGAAACATTGATTTAATCTTGAGAAAGCAGCAATATGTTTCTGTTCTCTCATGTTTGTGTATTTTCCTACTTCCCTAAGTACCCTGGTTCCAGTAGTCCATGATGAAATGTCTTACTATAGGTTACGAAGAAAAACTTAGAACAAAAAAAGCCCTTGTTGACATTTCAAAATCTGGTGATTTGTGATCAATCTCTTCCAGGGTTAAAATGAACAATACTTTTCAGTTAAAGGCTGAGAATTGTCAGATTTACTGTGAAGGCCCCTAAGGCTGGAAATAGTGTTTTCAGCCATGTGTGCAGTGAAACATTTATTGTGGAGGTGTCTGAGGAGACATGTCAGCAGTTGTTTGGGGAAAAATATTGTGTCTGTCCAAGCCTTTGTACATGTGCAAGCTGATCTTCAAAAAACAAAAATAAATAAATTATTTTATCCCTTCATTGGTGCAGTTGGATACTTAGTTTAATTTTATACACATCTTTCAATTCAAAATTTAGGGGATAAAATGGTGTTTGCTGTTCTTGGCTTCAGTTTAATTTGGATGTAAATCCTTCAGAGCAGTCAGGCAAGTGATCTTGTGGGGAGATGCACTTCAGGGCTGATGTGTGAAAAAGAAGAGAGGTGACTGACTTGCTCCGGCACTTTTGGTGTAGATGGAGATATCTCTCTAGTGGAATTCTTTCAACATGAAATGTATGTTTATTTAAAAACTACTTCACAGCATATCATGCATAGAAGGTAGAGTATGAAAAAGCACTTTTCTTAATTACAGTGAAAGTAGTACTTTGTATAAAAGGGAGGTTCTACTTGCATTTCCACCTATGGTTAGTTAAAATTGTCTTCTGCTCAAAACTCTATCTTATCTTCTGATTTGGAAACCAGTTGCAGCATTCCGAGTCTTTTCACTTCTTGCTTGGTAAAAAGTGAAGGCTGTGAAATGCAAAAGGCTGTTATGAACCAAAAAAACATCTTGTGAATTGTCCTTAGTTAACAACTACTATGAAGAGGATTACTGGATTTCAATAATAGATACAATTCTGACTTAATAGGCAAGAGCTCTTGCTAATCTGTTTAATACCAAAACTCTCTTATCCAAATCTACAGCAGTTTCAATCCAGAGTTACTAGCACAAGTTGTAATTTAATAAATATTTGGTCAGAAGGGCATTTTAGAGGGATTTTTAGGTTGCCTCAGTGTATTTGACTGAGTTTTCCTGACTTATTTGCATCTCTGCAGCATACAGGCTGTTATTAATTTTGTCTGATTCCAAGCTGGCATATCTAAAACAGTTCTGTCTGAATCTTTTTTTTTTTGTTTTTTGTCATGTAAAAATGTGAAAAACATCAGATATCTGTTCCTTTCTTATTTAACCTTGAGCTTTGATCTTTAGTGACAGTTCAGATTTAAAATCACTTCCTACTGGATCACATCAGTAGGATGATTGAAGGGAATTGGAACACAAGCTGTTTACTGGGTTGGCTATCAGAAAGTTTCCCTTCAAGGGAAGCATTTAAATTAATATTATACAAACCAAAATGAGAGTGGAGACCAGCCTAAAGCCATATATATGGGTGTCAGTTAAAATCAGATGTCAAACATGGCTTTTAATTACAGACCTAACAGCTGCAAATTGGTGGTATTTGAGGCATGCTGGTGATTGCAGCTTCACTTTGGCAACCCATGATATCTGAAAGTGAAGTGAGAGGTGGCAGGTAAAGGTTTGTGCACGGGCTCCACGTGCTTCGAACTGTGAATACGAAAGGTTTGTTTGCTCATCAGCCAGATGTCTAATGAGTAAACAGACTTCTGTTCTCTTCACCGTATCTTTAAATTATGGAAATGGCATTCTGGAGAGGGCAAACACAGGGTAAAGATGCCTTAGAGGTCTCCCAGCTCCTCCAGCTGTTTCCTCTGTATATCCAGCTTGTGACCACAAGCTCACCCTTTGGGCAGTTCTTTTTGGAGAGCATGTTAATGTTTGAGCGTATACTTTCTTTTTATTAATTTTTTGTATTTCACCTCCGGTTATTCACAGATTTCATTCTCATCTGTAGAGTCCTCAGTTTTTATCAAGAGAAATATTTCTCATATTTCTTAGATTATTTTTGAGGCACTTTGAACAGTGATGAAAAAAGGAGGATCATCATGCTTTCCAGACAAGGGTGAAAAAATTGTCAAGTTGACATTGATATGGTATTGTGGAATCTTTCAAATCTAGTTTGAATAGTTTGAGTAAAAATAAAAGAATGAAAGTTCAATGCAGTTGGAAATTACTATATTATTCCAGGTAGAAAAAAGTTCATCCTTCCTTTTTGGGTTGAGGGTTCTGTTTACTCTTCAATTTAGCAAACATCATAGTAGCACATCACTCTTTTAACTTAGTGATACATGTTTTCTATAACAGTATTCTCAGTATTTGATTTTTTACTTTGGAAAACAGAAAAAAATATTTCATTCAACAGCAGAAATTTACAGACAAAAATATGTAATTTCCAATTACAGGCAATTTTCAATTTTTATATTCAGACCGAAGAGGCAATTAGGTGTTTTACATTTTCCAAATTTGTCCCTTTCACTTGACCAAGACAAAAATAGGGTTTTATTTGAATTCTTGATGCAGTTTGAGGATCACAACAGCAACGTGCCTGAAATATTTAAATCCTACCATTGCTGAAGCAAAACTATGCCTGAAAACACAGGAGTAAAATCAGCCTGACATGGTATTCTAAACTGCACCTTTGGAAGCAAGGATACCTATGAAGCATTATTGCAAACTGCAAAGTCAGTCAGCAAAAATTTTAAAGCCAGGAGTGTTCAGCTACATAAATAGAATCATAGGTTGGAAGGAATATTTGAGATCATCCAGTTCCACCCCCTGCCATGGGCAGGGGTGCCACCCACCAGACCAAAACCAGTACTGAGTAGTAGCTGGAATAGATTTAATTTTTGGTGATAAAGAGACTTATAAGCATTAAATTAATAGTTTTGTTCAAATTGTGGTAGTCTTGTTCCCCTGCAGTGCATATTCCCTTCATTTCTAAAGCTTAGCTCACCAGAAATTTGGATAATCACTGTAAAACTTAGCCCCAAAGACCCCATTTCTGTACAGCATACATTTGATAATTATGATCCAGAGCTAATTTTTGGGGATTTTCTGGGTGCATTCTTTGGAGCCCATGCAAACTGAAGAGCAAAACAGATATGTTTAAAAATAGAGTGTATTCTTTAATATGGAGTTGTCCCATGAGAACTGTTTTTCTGTTTGTATAGAGATGAGCATGTATTATTTATACAAATAATTCTCTTCAGTGTACATACCTACATGTATCTGGAGAGAAATAGACTTTTAAAACGCTCTATTATTTCCCATTAATTATAGAAAAGTACTTTGGACTGTTTGAATTACTTATTATACACAGCTGAACATATTTTTCATTTCCTTTTCAAAACTTATTTGAAGAAGGTGCTGATAAAGGTTAGATAAAGTGTTAATTGGATTACAATGTATTTGTGAGAGAGATGAAGAGGGAAGACAAAGTTCTTGCTCTGAAAAAAGAGTGGAAGTGACTGCATGTCCCAGACTATGATAATGTTATTTAGTTCAAGTAATTACAGGGCATTTCACTTACAGGAAAGGTTTCATTGGCTCCTGCTTGAGCTCTTTTGCTCTACTGTAATGACAAACAGGGTCTGCTAATAAAGTTTATTCATGTTTAACTGGGCTTTTTTCCACTTAAGAGCAGGCTTAGATTCAGCTGCCTGCCTCTCATTTTTGCCACTGGACCATAGTGGTTTTAGGAGATGCTGTGGGGGCATACAGTGAAGTCAAGAGCTGCTGGACATCATTTAAGTTAGTTTAAACTAAACTGTTCTTTAGAAAGTCTCCGAATTCACATACCTGAAGTTTGGAACATCAGACATCCTCATTCAGGTCTCCTGTTGAGTGTGGGGTTTGTAGTGACACAGGAGTTCTAAGTTTTTTTCTGTCTTCTGAATTATTATGGGGTTTTATTTATTTATTTGTTTGTTTGTTTGTTTGTTTGTTTGTTGAATAGAGATGTTTAATTATCAAACTTTTTAAAATAAGTAGCTAGCTTTGACTCTGCTGTTCTGAAATGAAAATTGGTGCAAGTAAACAACTCTGAACTAGCAAATCTTTTGACTGTAGCAAAGTCTAATATGCCAAATCTGTAAATGATTTAAATCAGGGCGAATGGCTTTATAATGTGATGCTACATTGCTGTAGAGACTATTGTTCCCTGTTAGTATGCCTGGGCAGTATATGTGAGAGCACCCAAAGCAGACCTGATTTGTCTTGTATGAGTGTAAATAGTATTGCCGTGCTGATCTGAGGTCACTGGGGCATTCCCTGCTCCTGGGAAAATCTCTTACAATTAATTATTCTAGCACAAGCTCATTAAAATTTTGGAAGAGAGATGCAGTTTCCAGCTAAACCCATGGTGAGATTAATGTGGAACTTGTCAGGTAAGTCTGGGATAGTTTTGCACCATGACCAGGAGGATTTTTGTATCTGGGCTGCGTTGACCACCTTGTGGTTTGAGAAGCTGTTCATACACTTTTCTGTAGGTTTGGGTTCCAAATCTTTTCCAACCTCGTCCCTTCTTGATGAAAAGATGAGGTGAACAGGAATATTTTTCAAATAGAAGTAACCAATTGAAGTAGGCTTCTTAATTAATGCTTCAGTGTAGTCCCACCACTCTCCTTATGCTTGCTATGACCTTTCCAATACTTTCACATTTATGCATAACATTTAAGAAAAGATCGCTGATAGTGGTAAGTGGTAGGTGTGTGGTGATAACTGCCTGCCCAAGAGATTAAAAGGGTAAATGAATACCAACTGAGGAACACCACTATAAATTTAGGGCCAGTCCAGGTGAAGAGGAAATAGTGATAATTAGAAGTTCCCTAGTATTTGGCTCTGAAAACTACACGGCAGGAAAATAAAATAAGTCAGTAGTAATGAAAGCAATGAAATAAGGCTACTAATGATGATGAGCTGTCAGGTGAAATCCTGGTTGCCGGAAGACCATTGCTGATGAGTGGGAATTTGAGGAAAAAGCAGGGAGTTTTTTTGTGCTGGTGCCAGCTCAGATGTTACCAGGACCAGCCAGTGACATGAATTCTGGGTGTTGTCCTTCTTCCCAAATATGCACGAGTTGACTTTAAGTACGTTGCCCTTTTTCTCTGTATTTTACTGCCAGAAATGGAAGTTTAAGTGCAATATTCTGCCCAAAGTTTCACCAGTTTCCAAGCTAAGTTGTTGTGAGCCAGAAACAAAGTGAGATGAAGAGCATGCATTTTTTGATAAAATGCATAAGCACACAGATGGGACACAAAGAGCACCATTAGTGAAGGGGGATTGATAAGGAGGAGGGAGTTCCTCTGCACTTGGATTTTCATGCAATTTCTGTCTCTAGAAAACTCCATCTTTAAAAATGCACTTAATAAAATTAATTTATAATTGTTGTTTTATTCAACTTTCTATCTAGAAGATCAGCTTTCTGTCCAGAAAGAATCTCTGTCTTCCAATTAAACCACGATATCTCATGTCTCTCTCAACACACTTGCCTGTGTGTGTTGGTTTCTGAAATACTGAGCAGTGCGGGGCGATGATTATTAGGATGTTTTATTCCAGCAGTATGATTTTTTTGTAGAGACAGTTCTAGGTGATATTAAAGCCAATGATCAGAACAGTCACTGATGTCAGTTCCTGTTTGACTGCCATATTAGAGGAAGTATTGGTGATGCCATACAATAGTGGAGCAAGCTTTTGCTTACATGGAATAAGGTTTCTTTAGACAGCTTGTGTGCTACAAGTTCGGGAGATGAGGAGAGAGGTGTTAGCACAGACCTCTCCCAGTCCATGTGCTGCTGCATATCCTGCAGGGAGCAGACACTGCCTGCTGTCTGGATTCCCTGTTACCCCCAGGCAGTGACCAGGCTGCTGCCCAGGACTTCTTATTTGCCTTGGACTAGCTTTCCAGTCCTTGTGGACTGAGCGTGTTCTTCTCCACCTTCCTAAAATTGCATGCATGTAATGGGCTATTAAATAACAATCTAAAAGTGAGTAAATCATCCTACAAGGTAAATTGTGATAACTGTTGTATTTAGGCTGATGGGGTACTTGGCGGGATCCATCTAACTCCTTTATAAGAGAATAGGGATCCAGTTTTACATCTCCTGTAAAATTAATTACTCTTAGAGTCTTGGAAACACTTCCAAGGCTGCAGTTGCTATGGTGATAGATGTAGTATGGAGATGTAGATAGATTGCCTGAGCAATCCTAGCCAATCATCTTTAAACTTCGCTTACCACAAACCAAACAACTGTCATTTGTTGGGGTTTTTTTCTTTCTCTTTCACAAACTGTTATGCCTGATCCTATAATTGAAGCCTTGTGGACTGTATTCGTAGGGCTTGCTTGAGTACAAATCTTATTGTCTGGACCCTATAGTCTCTTTGTCTGAACATAATTTGGAGCATGAGCCAATGATTATTTAATATACTTCTAAAATAGTTAAATATTACTTTTTTGATAATTAGTTTATTCTAACACATAGGAATATTATTGGGTTTTTCTCTGTTGCAGTGTGCATTCAATAAAGCTGAGTAGTAATCACCAGCACCACTTGAAGCCTTGAGATTTCTCAATGTCAATTGTTTTAAATGCTCACCCAGCATTTTTATTTATAGAGAAGTATCTGTGCTAGATAGATATTTTGATGGATTGATAGATAGATGGATTGCTGGCAGTATAGATCCCAGTGATACCAAACAGAAAATAAGAGAAATTTTACATTCTTTTGTATAAGTCATTAAAGGATATGCTACTGGTCACATATTTACTATCCAGTATTTTTTCCACACCCAATAGCTTTGGGGTTTTTTCCTCAACTTCAGCAATTAGCATGAGATGATTGTCCTATGAGATTGTCCTATGCATTCTTTATGACCAGTACAAGAGAACTAGTCTTACTTATCTTCAACTCATAGGTTGCAAGGGGTTTCTCTGTGGAGGTACATCTGTCTCTCATAAGCTACATAAGACTTGATACTAAAGTTATGCCAGAGAGATCCTTTGTCTCCACTGCCACTGGATATAGATATATATATTCTAGTGTAGAGGGTATTTCCTATCTTCCAGGAGGACGTAGTTACAGTAGTTACACCCTAAACAGACCAGGACATAGAATCATATTGGAAGGGACTTTAAAGATTATCTGATTCCAACCCCCTTGCCATAGGCAGGGACACTCTCCACTAGACCAGGTTGTTCAGAGTCCTGCCCAACCTGGCCTTGAACACTTTTAGGGATGTGGCATCCACAGTTTCTTTAGTCAACCTCTTCTTGTACCTCATCCTTCTCACAGTAAAGAATTTCTCCTTAATGTCTAATCTAAACCTACACTCTTTCAGTTTAAAGGTATTCTCCCTTGCCCTATCACTAAATATTCTTGTAAAAAATTGATCTCCCCATCTCTCATAAGCCCCCCTTAGGTACTGGAAGGCCTCAGGAAGGTCTTCCTGCACCTTTCTCTTCTCCAGGCTCAACAACCCCAACTCTCTTGGGGTATTCATAGGAGAGATGCTTCAGCTCTCTGATCAGCTTTGTGGGCATCCCCTGAACTTGCTCTAAGAGGTCCGTATCATTCTTATGCTGGGGACCCCAAAGCTGAACACAGTACTCAAGCAGGGACTCATAGAGTGGAGTGGAGGAGAAAAATCACCTCTCCTGATGCTTTCAGTGTTCCTATACTTACTTGGTGTTTTTTTATCTCTCTGGCATGAGCAGAGGTTTTTTTCAGTGACAACTAGTATCTAGTAATGAAATCCTTTCTGAATAGTTCCTGTGGATTACTTTTCTTAAGACATTTGGTTATTTCCTAGAAGACTGAAGCTGAGCAAGAGACTTCACAAGAAAAACAAGTTGGAGCTGGAGCTCAGCAGTGGGGAGGCAGAACAACACTGAAAGTGTGCTCCCTGGGGCTGCAGCAGCAAGCCTGCCGTAATGTAGGTCATTGCCTAGAATGAAACTCTTCCTCAGGGCATCTGTGGAAAAAGAGACAAGCAGGAAAATTTGGCTGATGCAGATGTAGTCTAAGGGAAGAATAGATTTACAGCCACTGTTTTAAACAGCACCATCCGAGGCCACCCAACAGCTCTTTAATATTAAGGTATAAGCAGAATTCTTAGTGAATAAATATTCTGCAGTGGTTGTAGTTAGCAGTACATGAATAAATATCCTGCAAAGTATTTAGATAGCAGTACAGAGAGGCAAAAAAATCATCTAAAGCAAGGACCTGGAGCGAAAGCTGTGTAGTTGTAATACGTTTTTAATGTCTTTGCTGCCAAAAGCTTCAGACAGCTGGATAATGACTCATCAGAAAGCCTCTTGGAGTAATTCCACCGTCCTGTGCACCCCTAGATTTGGGGTTTTTTTCCCCTAAAAAATGCCATCAGCTATTTAGTTTCACATTGGTTGGCCAAGCAGCATGGATTAGCACGGGGAAGAGTCAAATAATGAGATGGTTTATTTTTCCACTGCACTTGAGAATATAGGACAGCTGGCAAAACGTGTCAGAGTGCGATGCTTTGCTCCAGGAGTTCCACGAAAGTATGGCTTGGCAAGCGGCCACCCAGGCGCTCAGCACAGCACCTCAGTCTCCTCTGAGGGACGGCCAAATCTGTCCTGTGATGAAGGCTTCAGGGAGAAGATGCTGATCCTTATCAACACCAGCATTCTGAACTTGTGAAAGTATTTAATTAAGACCAGCAGTAAGCCTGCTGGGTAGTACAGCAGTTAGTTTGCCACTCGTAGGGTGTGAACAATAATTTTTATTTAATTCATTTACCATAGTCTGCCAAGAGTGAGGTCAAAATGATCTTTTACACAGTGAATGTGACAGGAAATTGTTATTCTCACAAAATGCACTATGCAAATGTCCAAACACCCCAGAAAGAGATCAATGTTTTGTCGTCATAGAGTTAATTGCATATTATCCACTTACATTTATTCTAGAATAGGGCAGGAGAGCTCAGAAATTTGCAGAACAGAAATGTCATTTTGCTGCTTATGTACTTGGTCTAAGAGTGGCTCAATTTTTGCAATAGCCTGCTGTTCTTTTGTTTCTTTAACTGTAAATTGCATACACCTGCATTCTGATTTGCTTCAGATCTGAGAATTTTCTCCTTATGTGCTTCACAAAAAGATGCTCATTTGCTCCCTCCCACACTTTCAGAATAACAACTTTGCTACTTTGTCCTGTTTTTTTTGTGGAGTTCTTGTAAGCTAAATCTGCTCTCAAGCATTATGAGGTGATTGTCTCCAAAACAGTAATTTTTCTGCACTGAAAAATTGTAATAAAGATTGGCTGCAGTCCTAGTCTCAGACTGTAAGTCCTTGCGAAGCTTATTTCTCTATGTACTGCTGCACATATGCTACAAAATCCTTGACAGGCTTCACATCTTAGGCACAGAAATTATCACAGTAAATGCTTAGTTTTTTGGCTGTGGAAGAGATGTTGGGATGGGTCCTGCACTTTTCCATCCTATTGTTTCCATGTCTCTGCTGCTGTCTGCACAAAGTGATGCATAGGCAAGTCTGTGGTTTCCCATCCATTTTATTCTTTACTATTTCTATGGGTAAAAGGGTGGTATTTAATAATAAAATAATTTTTCTGAACATCCTGGAATCAGATTTTCACGTGGGTGATGAGTCCAGGGCGCAGTTGGACTGGGTGCTTTCAGAGCCAGGCTCAGGTGATGCCCTCACCAAGACATGGAGAGATGCAGGACATTGGAAGAGAGTAAATAAGGTAAGGTAAGCCCAGAGTGTTAAGCAGGCTTAGAAAGATTTTATCTGAGTGGGTATTTTAGAAGATGCAAATATGCTTTTGCTTTTGCTTTTACTTCACGAGGTTTTAAATCTCAGGATCTATCTTTGCTTGTCTTGCAGCAGGAAGATTGGAACAGCAGCATTCACTCAGTTCTGTGAAGTACCTAAAAGCATATAATGCACAAACCTGCCTTGGTGTTACTCAGTTTTGATTGAATTACATTAGAATACCACCTATATATTTAAGCTGTATTAATGTTATAATCTTAATATAATTTAAAGGCAAGATTATTTTAAGCTGATACTAAAATTTGCCAACAAACAGAATTCTCAAAAATGTATTCAACCTCAGCCATATGTTGTTTTTAAAGTGGTAAGTGATTAGGACAGGGGGTTACTTCTATTTCTTATAGTGTATGAAGGTTATTAACATTATGGTGAATAGGAGTTTCAAGGCTGATGCTCTGCAGAAGTTCATTACAAATTTTAAAAAATGCAATGTACATATAATTATTATTTTTTCCACAAATGAAATATTTTTAAAATAATAATTTATTTCTAAATCTATACAATTAATCAGGAAAGCAACGTGAACAGAAAACGGTGGCATGTCTTTCTTTAGCTGAGAATTTTGCTTCTGGTTTTCTTCAGAAGCAGAAACAGATATGTAGAGTGTGGGGATTGCCACTAAAATATGTAATTCTAAATTACATTAAGAACTATTATTGTTTGGCATAACTTCACTGAGCATTCTTACTCTTCTATTAATATTGGCTCTCTGTGATTTTTAGATCCTGCTTAATCTTTCTAGCTTTTCCTTTTTTTCCTTTTTTTTCTTGGTAATTTAGTTAAGAGGGGGTACATTTTTTGGAGGAAATGTCACCTGTTTAAAGTGAACACTCGGAATTTGAAGAGTTTGGGTTCACAGTACAGTAGTTATCATCTGATAAAAGCTGATTTAGATATGGACTGAGTTAGAAATGCCTTAGAAAGTTGTTATTGCATAACCACTTAGTTGTTGTTACAGCACTGTACTGTTCCTCGTAAGTAATTGGAAAACATTGATTTAAAAATTATGAGATCTGAAAACAGAGAGCAAGTATCAGGTTTAATTTAATTTTTTCTTTCCTTCCTTTACAACAATGTAGAAAATAAACTAATAGCAGGGGAAAAAAGCATTAGCGGCATCCTGTCATATCTGACTCTATTCCACATACTAGTTGGACCTTCTGCAGCCTCTTTTAACCTGAGTTGTGCTGGAAGTCTGCTGCTACAGTTGAACAAAGCAAAGCTCCAGGCAGGCCAGGAGAAGCCCAAATAGAGCCTGACAAGTCATGAGTACTGTTCACCCCCCCCAGAACCCAGCCAGTGGCCTGCTGGAAGTGATGTGACCACCCTTACCTGCCTCCACTTGTGGAAATCACAGCAAGGTTTCCTTCGCCTCCAGAGAAGAATGGAGAAACCCATTATTTCACTCTTATTCTTGTGGCTGTAATAAGCATCAAGGGTTGATTGGGAGAAGACATACCTTCATCCTTTTTCTTGCTCCACACAGCCCCTTCTGTTGCAGGGCTTTTCTGAACAAGTAGTTCTTAGCAGTACATTGCAGTAAAATGATCCAGCTCTCCTTTCCAAAGAGGTCATCACTTCTCTGTGTACTCAGGTCTCATTTGCTTATCAGTTAAAATCCCAAGAGGTGCTGCAGCTTTTCTTTGCAAACATAAGGGAACTCCTGAAACCTGTTCTTAATTAATAAGGACATCAGAATACAAAGAGAAAATATAAAAGAACTCAGGTATTTTTAATAATGTCTTTAAATGCTGTACCAAAATCTGTATCTAGAGGCACAGATGACTGTGGGTTTGGATGCTCACACTGGAAGAAGGGGCACCAAGTGACCAAGTAACAGCATTACAGCTGCTTTTAGCTTGTTCCGTGAAGCCTGGGCTTGCCTTTGACAATTGAGTTCCATGTTGTGATTTAGAAGTAATAGCATCTCTTTCCACCGCTAATACATCAGGTCCAACTTTTTATGTCACTGATGTGTTTAAGCACTGAGGCGTTCAGAATCCAAACAGGGCATTGCTCAGGGTATCTAAACCACTTAATGCTATAATAGGAAATAGTTTTATGTGTTCTCTGGGTTTGTTACTGCCTATTCCACTTGAGGAGTTTCATTTGTCTTTTAAAAAGTTCTTGTAAATCAGTTTAATGGACCGGAACTTAAAATCAATTATTTCTTAATAATTGAAATAATATCCTAATATCCTGTAGTTTTGGTCACATACAATATCTCATATATTTAGGTTTTCTATCATAATAAACTGTGTCCCAATCCAAATACCTCACAGTGTGTTAGTAAGGAGGAACACAGGAAGCAAGGCACATACACATCACCGGAGAAAGAACCTCATTTAATTCAGATTCCATATGAGCTCAGAAGGACCATTCAGTTATGCCTAGACTGGCATCTGGAATAGTTGAAGAGAGAGGCAGTAGAAGGGAATATTTTATCAAGGATTGTATTTGAGAAGTATGTAATTTTTAGGATGGAAAAAGGGCTTATTATCTTGCCAAAACAGATTTTTATGTGATAATCCTTTTTCTGTTACAAATCAAATGTGAGAATTTTTTTGCCATTGAGGAAATGGAGATCTGTCCTGTCACAGGAAAAAAATTAGATCATCTTGTAGTATGAGGAAAACAGAAACACAGAAAAAAAATACAAATTTATTAAAACGAAAGGAAGGAAATTTTTAAAAAGTCCTATATTGTTTAAAAATTTTCAGGCTTTCTTTATTATTTGTGTTCTGGTTTTAGATTAGCTGCTGTATTCTCTCTCTTTCTTGTTTTTTTAACAGCACAGCTGACCTAGTTCCCTTCACTGTTATTCACATCACGTGCAGCTTACTTACTTATGCAGAGTAGTATTTTGTGAGAGCAGATTTCACTTTAGAATAAATATCTGAGTTATGAAAGGATAGGGGAGAAATGTGTCCCAATACAGGCATTTTGCCATAGATTAGGTTCCAAATCTCACAGTTTTCAGCTGTGACTTTCTCAGTGGCAGATAAAGGTGAGGCCATCTCCATGGCTTCTTGAGGGAGCTTTGATAAATACTTGGACTATTCACAGATTACCTCTCTTCAGATAATGATGTTTTTTATTTATTTTAGTTTATGTATATATATGAGTGTCTTCCTAACATCAGGTATACTAATAAGGGTTATTTATATTTATAAATGTTTGCATGTTGTATCTTTATTATCCAAGGCACTGGAGAGTTTTTAAGGCAGCTGTTTTAATCTATAGAAAATAAACATAATAAGAACTCTCCTGAGTGCTATAAGGCCTCTCTATTCTTCATGGTGAATATTTTTCTGAAAGTAATGTTCCTGCAGCTTCTGTGCCTTAGAAAGAATCAGAGTGCCCAACAACAGGGATTAAATTCAGATGAGACTATCTATATGAGTAATATGTTTCTGATTTTTATATTAATTAATAAATTACATCTCATAACATTTTATGTTTCTTCAACTAATTTCAAAAATTGGAATAATATAAATATTATATTTAGACAAATAAACACATTAAAGTCTATAAATTATTCCAGCATATTTTTACTTAATTCTGTCTATTTGCTGTTTTGCTCATTGGCCCTGAGGATTGACTCCTGATAGAGGCTTCAACAAGTCAGAGAAATAGGCTATTAAAATACATAAAATTATGCTAATATTATAATTTTTGCAAAGTGCTTAACATTTCATTTAAACAGATGTAAACCAGAATGTTGTTAAGGAATGATTTTCCTCTTTTTTATCATTTTCTATTTGTGTTTTCCTTTTGGAGCAGTAAATTAAAAAGGAAGAAGAATATATTTTACGAAATACAAGTGGTAAATTATTTACTTTTAAATGTGGTAATGCCTATGCAAGGCTTTTATTCTGAGAATTAAACAAGAAGTGACCTGTGACCAAAAATGCTCCCCAAAAATTTAAAAGGATGTAAAAATTAAATTGCTTGAGGACATGATTTTAGAAGTGGAATGTAATAAAGGCATTATAAAGAAATGGCCAAGGTAATGAGAGTCTGGCATCTGCTGAGTTTCAGTGAAAGGAGAGAGAGCCTATTTTAATATTCATAAATTGAGCCATGACCCAGGCATGAACAGGTTCCTTCATCTGGCCACCCTGACTGATGGACTTCTGGAAGAATCCAGAAGGAAATGACGTTGAACATCTGTCATGGCTCAATCCATGGTTTGTCTGGGAGGCTCAGGTCCCTGTTTCAGCTGCTATGCCCAGTTCCAAGCAGATCACAGTGCCTGTGGTCTGGCTGTGCACGCCCTGGGAAGGTGCCAGGGACAGAGGCTGCTCCCTGCCCCAGCACCAGCTCCCTGCTTCCCTCATGCCAGGAACATGTATCCCCAGCAGGAGCCAGGCTGGTCCTGGAGAAATAGCCATTAATGACATCCCTGAAGTGTCCTCATGGTGTGACCTGTTTATCCCAAACTCAGGGCTGTAATTAAGGGCCTTTGAAGCTCACTCTGCAGGCTGGCTATCACTTTTAGGTGATGGTGAGCATGGAGTGACACTGATGTGAACACCCAGATAGAAATGTTAGTTATTTACTGGTTGGTATTTCATGAAATCTCTGGACAGGTGTAGCTGTATAATCCTTTCTTAAATCTCAATGTAAAATTTAGCATTTAACCAAAGAGAAAAACTCACCTTCAGTACTAAAATCAAGTATACTTTTATCATAGAGCCATGTACTTAAAATATTAATTCTTATCTTCCAGTGAGGATCCTGAATACTTTTTCTATCCATTTTCTGTGGGGTGTAATATTTCAGAATTTTACCACTTCTTTGTAATCCAGTGTAGATAGGGTTTGAGTCAGTCATATCTAATAGGTACACAAGCTGAGGTACCAGGTAACTTTCATATCTAATAGATACACAAGCTGAGGTAGCAGATAACTTTTTTGTAAAAGTTATGCAGACTGTGGGTGTTGTGCAAGCCGTCAGCTTGAGTAGCATCAGGCAAGAGACAGATATTTTGAGTAGAGAAAGGAGATTTTTTTTTCTCAAATATTGCAGCACTTTATTGATAAGAGTAAATAATTAAATACGTACAATAGCATTCTGGAGGCAATGATAGGTTAGAAAAATAAAGCAGAGAGGATTTTTGTCCCCTTTTTTTTGTAAGCATGACTCCATTTACTTAATTTGAGTTCCTGAAAATAAATTGATCGGCTGAGGCAGGGGGTGGATGGTTCTCCCCTGGATATCACTTCAGAACAGCAGGAACTTCCTGCTCACTTCGGAGCTCAATAAAGTGTTTTATACAGAATTCGACCTCCTTTTACAGTGTCAGGCTGCAGCCTGTGGCAACTTAGTTGTCCTATGAACATAGCCTTTCACGTTCCAGATCTGGATAAGTGTACTGCAGGGATTCAGTTGGGGAGGAAGGCTGACAAAGCAGGGAGATTCTTATTATCTGCTTGCCTTTCCATGCTGGGGTCAGTGTCTGTCCAAGAATCTCCTGGAGTAAGCTCAGTGAGTGGTTTTTAAAAAGGGAGGAGGGGCAGAAGATTTGGCAGCTAAAGCTACTGCCAAAAAAACTGAGGCAGAACTGCAGCACGTCCAGACTTGAGTATCAGGATGTCCTCAGGCCCACCTGAGGACCACCATGTTTAGGTGATCCCAGGTAAATTTTTAATGATTAAAAATACCATTCTGCAGTGATAAAATTCACAAGGAGATCTGCAGACAAACCCTAGCACTTCACTGAATATATGGGAGGAGAGGTTTCTATAAGCAATAGTTGGGCAGTGTCTCTGCCCAAATGAACTCTGCTTTGATTCCTATGACTTGAGACCTTGAACATCTGTACTGCTTTTTCTCTGTCCTATAGCACAACTTTGTCCCATAGACTTCTCCTCATCTTTTTTTTTAATTCTGAACTCAATTACTGGATTTCCTTTTTCTTAAACACTTACACTGATGAAACACCAATAGAAAATCTATTCACCCGCACAGTAAATAGATTTGAGGATTGATTTGCAACCAGAGCTCTGAGTTGCATTTGATTTGCATATGTGTTTAGATCTGGACAGTTGTTTTGAGTTTGATAGTGAGGTATCTAACTCTTTGTTGAGTGTTGTCCATGAGGTATAGACAGGACAGCATAGGGATAACAGTGACAACCAATTGTGAAAAAGCTCCTGCCTGTTCATGGGGCTTCCTGAGGAGACCTAGCACTGGCAAGCAGAGCACTTCAGCCAAATTGAAATTCAGGACAGATTTTGTGAGTTTAGGGGAAAACATTTCTGGGTAGATTTCCATAGTTCTATATTTAGGTTACCAAAATTCCTGGCCTGGTTTTCAGAAGCACCAGAGCAGCTGAGAGTGAAGCAGAGATTGCCCAGCATTGCACAGCTGACCGTCTGGCCTCCAGGTATTGCTGTTAGAAGATAATGTCAAAATCAGAGATCACCTTTGAGAATGCTGGCTTTAATCTCATTTTTACAGGCTTTTCTAGATGTACTCCAAGGGCTTTTCCACTACTTATTTATTTGAAATGAAAGAGGAGTACATTTAAATCAGATATTCATAAGAAACTATTTACCCTCAGGGTGGTGAAGCAAGAAACAGGTTGCCCAGAGAAGTCATGAATGATCCATCCCTGAATGTGTTCAGGACCAGGTTGGATGGGGCTCTGAGCAACCTGATGGAATGGAAGCTGTCCATGCCCATGGAAAGGGGATTGGAAGAAGATGATCTTTAAAGTCTCTTCCAACCCAAATCATTCTATGATTCTATTATTCTGTTTGCTGGCAATGGTGGGTGGAAATACTAGTGCAGACCTTTGAAGACATAAAGCTTGACAGAAATGAAAATAATAAAGAAGTTTTCTGTTTGTCTTTTTTGTGAAATACCAGTTTTTTTATTGATGTAAATCACACAGAATGTAAACAACATGTTCTTGTTACTGCGGGGGACTGAGTGCCTCAGCAGAAACTGTGAGTGCTATTCACAGTGACTCCCTCTTTTCTAATTGTTGATCTCATGCAAGTACATAAAGGAATTCAAGTTTATTCTCTGAAATTAGTGACTTGTGTAGGCAGGTGTATCTAATGCCTCTGATTTTATGTTTACTGGCAGCATTATTTCAGTTGCTGCTTTTTTTTCCATGGAGGAGTTCAACTCCCAGGCTGAAGGGTTTCCAGAAGCAGCAGAAGAGGCACACCTGTGAGCACGACTGCAGAGGCAGCTCGCTGCAGCAGCACTCCTCTCTTAATCACTGACAGAGCATCGTGTCTGTGCACAGCCTGAAGAAAAGGGTTTCTCCTTTTTCTTAGCAGTCTCATTTGGAATGTCACAGCCTGTTACTGGCAGCCTGATTCACATCCTGAGATTTCCCAAATATCTTGGTGCTTCCCGCTGACACCTCTGAATGCTTGGTGAAATACTGAATGTGCAAGGTGATGTATCAGTACAGAGGATCAGGTCTAAATGCCATGGAGATGTTATGTTGTCAGGGACCCAGAAAAACTGTACCATGAACCAATCTCTAAATTTGGCTTTAAAAAGAAGTGGTTGGGGTTTTTTTATTTAATATTAAGACTGTGCTATTGTTTGGAAAAAAAACCCAACCAGTTGCTGCTCCCATTTTGTTTTAAGCACTGGTAGGTCTGCCAAATGATTGTTATTAACATACAAGATTTGTCTTTTTTTTTTTTTTTTTCAGCTGTTTGTGACATTCAGTGAATAAAAAAATAACCCTGGATTAGCCAACTGATATATCTATACCAAGCTGTTGTAACATAAACAGTAGAAAACTACCCACATTTCATAAATATCTAGATGTTTTGGCTTGCTTGGCATTTTTTCTTGTTTATTTGCTCTTAGTTAGATCAAAAGTACAATTAAAAAGACCTGACAGGCAAACTAGAGAGGCAGAATAAGAGGAGCTGCCACCTGCTGTAAGTTTTAGATGCTCAATTAGATGATCAGTTGGTTGATTTCTCCTATGAAGACTCTGCTATCTCAATTTTGTTACATGAAATACAGCAACTCCAACACTTTATGAGCAGACTTGGTCTCCTTAGTGTTATTTCCGTACCCTTTATACCCTACCCATTACAGAAATCAGGTATTTGAACTCAACAATAATGGGTAATAAGTCTCTAAACTTCAGTGGGGTTTTTCCAATAGCTATCTGAAATCTTTGCAAAATAGAAGTGGCATGAATAAGTACTATTGATGGTAGGTTAAAGCTCACAGCTAAAAAAAAGAAGAGAAATAATTAAAAAAAAAAAGATGAAAGGGCAGCACAGTACAGACAATAGTTTGTAGTTTTGGAAATCTTTCATTTATTGCGGTCAAAGCTCCCTCTCCATGTCCACTCTTTCATTTGCTCTTCCCCAAGTCATTGTTTTTATGAATTTTATATGGTGTCTGTGTTCCGTTCTGACTTTGGCCCTTGCAGATCACGGGTGCAGACAGCGAGTTGCTCATTTGTGAGTTATCCCTCTTGTGCATCTGGCCTCTTGCACGGTGTGTGCCAGTGCTGCAGAGGGCAGGGCTGGAGAGGTGGCAGCACGGGGCAGTCCCTCGGGGCCACTGCCAGTTAGCACCAGTGAGATCAGCCCTGACAGGCACTGAGTCACCAACTGCTCCCGTCCCAGTCGAAAGGTCACATTTGCTTGCCTCTTCAGTGGAGCTTGTCCAGCTAAAAAAATCATGTTTTGTAAGGAATTACGATCAGCAAGGCAAAAATAATCTGTTGATTCTACAAAGGAAAAGTTCTGGGAGTTTTCAGGGAAAAGAAAAATGTCCACATGATGAGTAAAGTATGAAAAATAGGCTCTTATGCACAGGCTCACATGGGACTCCTTGTATCTGTCTGGACTGATGTAAAAGGTAGAAGCTATGGGAAATGTAAACAAATGAAGCAGGAGTTTAAGTCTAAACATAGGTCCTTCATCTGCATTTCTGCTTATTTTAAGAATTTAGTGAGATAATCCAGTGGGAATAACAGCAGAACATACATGTAATTTTGATAGATTTTATGAACGCGTGTCATGCAATGCCTTTAGGACAGGGGGAGAAATTGGAAATCCAGATAAAGCTGAGGATAATCAAATTGCATTTTTATAGCTCTAAACATGAAAGTATAAGCAGACGGTCAAACCTAAGGGCAAAGTAAACAGTTACATTTCTCAGCATATATAGGTATAGAAGCAGGTGTGCAATCACTATGGCATTCTCAGGACAAGGAGTTCCTCTGGCCTGTAGCAATATTTTAATATGCTGATGGTTTGATTGTTGGGGGAGAAGGATTCAAAAGGTTCTTGAAGGACTTGAAGGGAATGGACAAGAAAAATTGTGAATACAACTAATATTAAAAGACAAAAGAATCCCACATTCCTGTAAGCAAGGAAGCAGCTGAGATCAAGGTGAGATGTCAATGACCAGGCATCAGCTGGGGCCCACCAACTCACTGGCTGAAGTTCAGCCTCTTCCCAGCTCTTTTGAATTTTTTCTTGAAGTTCAGAGTTTGTGTGCAGTATGGCTTGATGGGCACCTTTCTTGTGACAGGAACATGTGAGGACTGTGCTCAGCTTTGGTGAACCAGTAAAAAAGAGTGCTTCCAAGAAACCTGGAAATCAATGTAACTGGTATTTTCACTTTCATTCTTTTTGCTTTAGAAATCAGAGGGCTGTTTCTAAGACCTTAAAGTGGTCTTTTCTTAGCATTTAGCAGTTTGTCCCTGCTTCTTACAGATGATGTAGTAGGGACCATGTGTACCCATTGTGTCTCTTTTACCAGTTGAGAGCAGGTTACAGGTCACACAACTGTTTTGAATTGGCTAGAGTTTTGACCCTGATCTTTCAACTGCTTTTATACACAGTTCAATAATAATATATGATTTCTGATTCAGTTTTCAGTTTATCCTTGAAATCAGCCACTCAAGTCTACAGATAATGCATTCTTATTGCCTGTTGACAAAGAGGAAGATCCTCCATTTTTCAGGAATATAGTTGATGTAAATTCAATTCCAAGAAGCCGAAAAAGCAACCATAATCTCAAGTGAAACATCATTGCTTTCTTTGAAATGTATTCGTAACAGCTGAGCCTCTTTGAAGAAGTTGTTATGTTTTATGGTCTGCCTTCATCATGAGTAGATTAAAAAGGTTAAAAGTTGGATATTTTCATCTCATTATTCATCAGGGTAGTTCATGAATAGATAGAAGCTGCTCTAGGATAAATGTGTTGTGTCCATGCAACACTAAGTTCTGGCTTTCTAAGGATGGCTATAGGAATATCCTATAACAGACAATGAGTTACACAGTGGCTTGATACAACTGATGTTTTAAGAAATTATCAGATTTCTATCACCTTGAGTTAGTCTTGGTATTGATTATAACACAGTTGCTAGCAGCTCTGGACAAAAATCTTGCTTTGTTTCTTGTTATGAAAACAACTTGATATAATTACTTCAATTTTTTTTTTTCATTCTGCAGTGCATATTGTAACACTGAGGCAAATAAAAAGCCATAACCCTTTGTTACCACTCTGATTTTTGTACCTTTAAGGGTTTTTCCAGGCATCTATATTCATCTTGTACATAATCAATCTTTTAAAGTTCACTGCTAAAAGAGGAATTTTATCTGAGCATCAGGATGTAGCTATAACCACCTTGTAGTTACCCATCCATTACAAAAACAAGCGTCACTGCTGAGTGTGTTAGAAGTTGCATGTAATCTTCTCTTTTCTAATGAGATACATTAAATTTCTGAGGGTTTAGCATATAAACATATACCCAAAAGTGTCTGACTTGTTCCTTTTCACAATTTTCAACTGGTTAATTGTGTGGTGCCATTCCATGAAAATACTTTTTAGTGGCTGACATTTTATTTCCCATTAATTGTTTAGTTAAAACAGGAGACATAATGAATTTTCTTTTGTATTGATTCATGGTACAGTTTTTGAATGTTTGGGTGTGAGTCTCTGAAGTTTCTTCTGATAATGGATACATGAAGTAACAATTATGTAGATGGATGAAAATTAAGTAATAATAGGAACATATTTTAGATCTCTAGATGAACTGAAATATTTTAAGTGCACATTGCTATTTGCATTTTATGTGTGTATGTATGTGTGTGTGTGTATATATGAATATTTCCTATGCTAGAAAGACTTTTAGGATTTTTGTTTACATTTATTAATTTCAGGACAGGCAAGTTTGCTCTTGTGTTATATTTTCTGGATAGATATTTCATGGCAGGCAGCAGTTTGTTGTGTGTCCCATCCTATGTGCACTGACTTTTTATTTTTAAGTGGAACAGAGCTGTAGGCATCTGTCTCTATGAAAGAATGAAAATGCATAAAACATGAAACAGTACAGAATATTTAAGAGCTTGTCAGCCTGTCAGGTTTTGGCTGTCTTTCTGGTTTGATGTCCTTCATTTTTTTATCCTCTCATTGGAAAAGGAAAGAATGAATAACAGAGAATGGATTTGAAGCCCTTTGTCTTCATATGTGAAAGCTGCTTTGGAAGGAAATGGGGAAAGCCTGTTGAATATTTAGTTGTGCTCTCCAAGAACAAGAATAAAGATGGGTAAAAAGATGCAGAGTGAAAGAAGGAAGAAATTGGTGGCTTCTCCTAAAACACATATTTGCTGTATAACCAGAGTTAAGTAACAAACAGTTAAAGTTTGTTGTTGAAGTTGTCTGTTCCCTGTGCTTCCCAGCATTTAGTGGCTGACTGCAGCTTATATTTAATTGTGAAAGAGAAGACTTAGTTAATGCATTTTCTTAGAGATCTGATGACATCCATTGCACAATAGTTTTGGTCTTACACAAATCTCCGCAGACTAAGGTTCCTCTGAATTTACCTTTCATGTTCTTCTTAGGAACAGCGAGTGTACAACAGCAAAAGGATGAGAAAGAGACATTAGCAAGAATTTAATATAATATTCATATAATTTCATGTAACCTAGCCTCCTGACTTTTATTTATTCCAGCCCCTGTCTTTTATAATGGTGGGTTTTTAGACAGTGTAATTCATACACTGACAGGTCATAAAGAAAGGCTGGAAGAAAAAAAACAGGCTCACAACTGTAAAGAAGAAAGAAATAGAAGAAAGTACACTAAACTAGGCCACTTCATATAGCTTGAGTGTTCTTGCAACTTTTTCTAGCTTCTCAGCTTGTAAATTACACCCATTTTGAACTTTCATAAGTTCGCACATCTTTTTGAAGGAACATGTAGAACTGGAAGAGCCTAAATTATACCTGGAAAAATACCTCTAAATTTGCACCTATTTATGTTTACTTTTGCATTTATACAGAATTATGGACATGTCATACTGTCATACTGAGAGTGGTCTACAAAAACACCATATATATGAAAATCTACCATCCCATCTGATGTTGCACCATAGTGGCAAAAACTGTAATCTGTTTTCTTTATCCAATATTTCAGTGTATTAAAGAGGAGCAGGAATTTCCTTGTGGTAAATAACTAGAAAAAGTCATCCTACTTGGCTCTTTTTGGGTACTTGGCCATTTCAATAGCTAGTTTTGCCTTTTTCTTTATAGTTTGTTTTATTTGAGGCATTTGCATTCCAAGAAGATTGTCTACAGTAATGACTGCAAGTGTCTGGATAAACTTGTGTCAAAAAATTCCACTGTCATTTGGAAAGGTTTGGTCTATGACTGAGTGTCTCTGTATTCCTCCTGCATTATTCATCCAGGGACAGAATGGTGGATTGATGGGCAACTGGAGGAGAATTTCTTCCTCAGCCCATCAAGGTTTGTTTCAACAACTATGCTGTTAAATCCTTCCTTTCAGTCTCTTAATTTAGTGCCGTCCCATTTTTCCCTTGGCATCGACCTTTTCTAGATGAGAGCCTGGTGCTGTCAACAAGCTGATGAATTATGGCTGTTCTGAGTGGAAGTGACCATCAAATATAGGCTGGTTTACTCATCTTCTTCTCCAAAACCCCCCCATGACAGAACTGGAAGAAAATATTCCCTACAATGCACGCAGTTTCTCTTAGTCATGCCTTGGGGCATCTGCCTTTCGTATTGATACTGGGTTTCTTTAATCGCAGATGCTGTACAGGAGATAAAAGATGTCTGTGTTGATACAGTAAGGAGTTATCGTCGGTGTTTAAGCTGAAGCCTGAAAGCAATTTTTACTGCATATTTGAATCTTAAGGGAAGGCAGATGCTGAGGATTAGGTGGGGAGGAGATTATGCTCTGGGAGAACTAATATCTTATTTCAGTGATTCAAGGATTCTGGCTGCATTTCCTTTAAAGCCATAGATGTACCCAAGCCAGAAATTACACATTGCTGTGAAAGTTCAGAGTTGAAATGAAGCAAAAAATCACTTCTCTCTCCTTCATGTGGCTGCGGGGATACTTGACCATACACTGTAACATGTGATGGTTCTTGGTGGGCTGCAGAGCATTCCCAGACCAAACCCATAGATAAAAAATTGGCTTCTCAATAATATTTCTAAAAGAAATTTTGCTTCTTTTATTTAGGGGAAGCAGCACTTTTTTAGCGCTTCTGCTCTTGAAGTATTCTAGTTTTGGGATGAGTGTCATAAAGACAGTTTTGAAAATTAGTAACCTTTTCCAGGCTGCTGCCCTAAACTTTCTCTTGTGTTTAAACAACCTCTACTCAGTCATTCCCAGTGTGAAGGCTGTGTCTCTGATCTTCATGATGGGCTGCATTTCACAGACATTAGGTCATTTTTTGAGTCAAATTGTCCAGCTTTAAACAACATATAAGAGATATGCTCATATCAAGGAAATTTGTTCTATCTCCCCTGTGTCCCACTGAGTTGATGACTATGAATTGTGGAGAGCAGTCAAAAGAAGTTTAATACCAGAGCACTGCTTGTAACATAATAGTAGCTTCTATGTAAGAAGGAGAGAGAAATATATGACTTCTCCTGGCTAGTATATATAAGTAGTAATTTGGGATCATTCTTGCAGTTATTATTTAAAATATTCTTTTATCTGAAATCATTGTTTCATCTTTCAAATGGTGAGTTTATGAAAGAGCACATGCTCTGTGCTCTGCCTTCTGTAAAAAAATACTATTGCCCTTAATAAATTGTAGATTAATATGGCCATAGCTTCTAGTTGTAAGCAAGGCAACCTACCTGTTGTGAAGTAAGGAAATTTTTATAAACCAAGATTCTATGTTCTGTTTTTGCCTTATCACTCTACAACTACCTGAAAGGAGGCTGTAGTCAGGTGGGGGTCAGCCTCTTCTCCCTGGCAAACAGACACAGGACAAGAGGAAATGGCCTGAAACTGTGCCAGGGGAGGTTCAGATTGGACATCAGAAAGAATTTCTTCACTGAAAGTGTGGTTAAGCATTGTAACAGGCTCCTCAGGAAAGTGGTGGAGTCACCATCCCTGGAATGGTTCAAGAAATGACTGGATGTGGCACTTTGTGCTGTGGTTTAGTTGACACGGTAGTGTCCAGTCAAAGGCTGAAGTTGTTCATCTTGGAGGCCTTTTCCAACTTTAATGATTCTATGATTCCAATCTGGACATAAAATTAAGCCAGACTTGGGCTTTGATGAGTTTGTTAAGGTTGTTGGACTAGATGATATCCAGATGTCCCTTGCAGCCCTAACTCTTTTGTGATTCTGTGACCCTCTTAAATACACAGATACCTGTTCAAGCTATTTTTGTTAGCTTATCTTTATGTATAATATGTGAATTTTATTCATGACCTTATTTTAGGTGCTTATGAATGTACATGAATAAAAGAATTGCTACATGATCAATATTACCATTCAGATCCCTGCTAATTAGAATCCTTGTTAAGTGCTAACATTTGCAATAACATTAATTTACATTGACTTTTGCGTGAATTTAGTCAAAAGTGTTTTATTTCTGTACAAGCAGTTATAGACACATTTTCAAGTCTTTAAAGAACCTGAAAGTGAGACACAGAAATCATAGCTAAAAGCTTTCTTTTACATGCTGACATTTTAATGTACTCTCAGTGATTATTTAACCAGCAAGAATCATCCCTGATTCTTACTTGCAAGTAAGTCCTCTTTTTATAATTTTTTTTCTTTTTTGAAGACCATGTTTAGTAATCTTCAGAAACAGAAACAGCATTAGCTTAGAAGAGACAATAAAGGTGTTCTCTGACTGTTGTAATTTATTGAGGAAATTTTCTGTCAGAAAATGGTGGAAAGTGAAAATACACTGGGGCTGTGAGTGTTTGGTGCTTTCCTATGACATCTATAGGATTGTCAGGTTCAGCCAATACTGCTTTTACTTTTGAAGTTAGTAATTTGACTGCAAAGCTTGCAGTGGCAGCTAAAGTCTTGTATTCCTTGGTATCTTACTTGGCCAGTTTGCAGATAGAAAATTCTGCCAACTTTGCTCGTTCTTGTTCTGATGTTTAAAAATTACGTTTGTATTAGGGCTTTTTTAGGCCCAGATACACTGTCTTCTCAACCTGCAAGGAACAGAATATAAATTTCTCCTTAATTCATATGGTACGTAATCATGTGTTTCTGTGTTTTCTGCCATTCAAAGAGTAGCTCATGCACAAGATGGATTCAAACTGCAGACTTTTAGCCATCTTAAATGTTGAGAAAATCTGGTGTTATGGACAGAAAATATGAAGTGATTTTTTTTGTTTTCCTACACATGCATTTGTCAAATAGCTTTACTGTAAGAAGGTAGGCTAACTCATCTAATTCAATGTGCAGCAAGTCTTTGCAGTATCAATTTAAGGATATTCCAAGTCTCATGTGCAGGAGAAGCCTCCAGATCTTACAGGTTTTGTTGCACAAATATGTCTGTGACAAGGCCTTTTGCTGTTCCACCCCACTGCAGCTGTTTTCTGGGATCTCATCATTTCACATTTTGATCTCTGCAGCATCCTCCCCTCCTGCACTGAGGAATACAGCACTACCCCCACAGTCTCCGTTCAGAACTGTTCACAAAGTTCATTTCCCACCTTCATTATTTTAACTTATTTCTCTTCCCTTTTCAGTGCATTTTCCTCATTAAGCAGAGTGCTTCTTTTCAACCTTAAGACCAGTCTTCATGAGTCATTTCCAACCTTTCTATCCACTATTAAAATGTAATTTCCTTCTTCTTATTCCTGTGTTGCTAGCCTCTAACTCTCAAAACACTTTTGTGATGACTCTCTGCTGCTTTTCTCTCACTGTAGAAATTTCCCAAAAGCCTCCACAAAGTTCATGTTGCCCTTTCTCCAGTCTGTCCTTAAGAATCCTTTGTCATCATTTCTAAAAAAAAAAATAAAGAGAAAGTTGACCGCCTACTGCTGTGCTGATACCAGTGATTGGATGTGTTGGTTTTTTTTTGGACTGTGAGATGTTTGCATCAGGTAGATTCCCCTTGGCCTGTGCTTCAAAGCTCTGAGGTCCTATTCCATAACCTGTACTTTGTAGGTGCGAATAATGAATAGTATCAGGGTTTTTTACAGTTTTTTACAGTGCTGGCTGCTCCTCACCTGGCAATCTCTTTGAGTTTGTATTGCAATTGTGTTTTCTGCATGGCACCAGGGAGAAACTGCAGCTTGTCCAGCCTACAGCTGTGCTTTTGCTGCCTGGTTGATGAGCAAATCCTGTTGTGTCCATCTCCAGGGGAGTCCTCTGCCTCCTTGTTTGCTGCTGGCTGAAATTCAAGGGGATATCTGCTAGCTTTATCACTTCTCTGAGCTGTAACTAATGCCCTTCCTTCATATATTTCAGAATAAAACACAAAACTAAAGAGGTTTAAAGGTTCAGGACTAGAAGGTAGGAAACTTTTGTGGGAGCCCTTATTGTTGGTACAGCTGACCATTGTAGAGCCAGGTTCTTATGCTGTCCCTCAGGGTGTGCAATGGAAAGTTACTTTTTGTTCAGTCCTGACATTTCATTATTGATTTGCTGAACAGAAATATAATTTAAAACTGCAGGTGTCCATTTAATTTTTTAAACAATATCTGGAAGCTATGTGGCTAGTTGTGTTGTCATGCTAGTCTTGCTTTGTAACTCTGGTTCACGGTATATTTCTTCTTTCTGAGAACTGTTCTAGGAAAGCATTGTGCTTCTGGAGATTTATTTTAAGTGAAAGGTCGTGACTAAGAATGGATATGTGCAACTTCTCTAAAGCTAACTAACTCGAACAGACTAAATGATGAAATCAGGGCAATGGGAAGTTACACTGGTAATCCATTCAAATATTTTCAATGACTCAGTGGCTTGTGGGACAATAAAGTTTGCTATACTTTGATTTTGAATGATGGCCACTTGTATTACTGATTGGCATTGAGGTTTAGCTTTATCCTGTCAGACTTCAGCTTTTGATTGACAGGAAGACATTACTTGGTAGGGAATTCATCTCAGTTATCATCCAAATTTCTTTCCAACAACCCTTATATCTTTGTGTTGATACAACAAGTAACCTGAGCTGTGTTGCTCAGAAACTCCCAGATCTGAGAAGCAGATAACGGTTCTTTTTATTTTAATTCTTTTGTGGTTGTTCTTATGTGAAAGTAGATTCTGATACCGCCACATGATTCCATGAGGTAAAACCCCATAATTTTGAATACTATAATGCCAAGATTTAGCAACACTAGTGGGGGGCCCCAAAACTAAGAACTCTGCAGTGACAGAACTTTTGATTCCACAAATTTGAACTCACAATCCTTAATTAGTAATTAATACTACTGCAACTAGAATTAAAATATCTCCAAATAGGACTCACATCAAGCAAATTTTGATGAGAATCTGAAAAAATATCCAAGTGAAATTTCTTCTCAGCAAAGTGCATTTTTATACATCCTTCACTTCTCTGGGACCCAGGAAGCTGTATCAGATTGCAGTTCACAGCAAAAACCCATTCCTGAGGTTTTGGAAATTGGCAGCTGGTATGCACTTTATTCCTCAAATGTTGCTTTGACAGGATAAAACCACCTTTTATATAAAATGACAGGTTAAATCTGGGCTCTGACCTTGAAAGAGAAATCCTGAGCACAATTCCTGTTTGCAAGTCATGTCTGGTTTTGCAATTTATTCATTCACTTCCTAATACAAAATGTCCTGGGATCAAAACCCAAAAAGTCATTCTTGCAGGAAAGATCTAAATTATTCATGTCAGCCAGATGCAGATTTGGATTCCTTCAAGCTGGATACAGATACGGAGGTAGCCTAGGGGAGTGTCCTCACCCATCTGTGTCCCTTATAAAACACCTTATATTGCCTTTACCCCCAACAATAGGTTTAAATAAATTCACCCATGGATTTGTTTTTTAAAGTCAGTCCTGTTAGCACATTAGTAATTTTCTGGGAGTTCTCACTGGGTTAAGTTTAAGATACACAGATCTAGATTTGACCTAGGTACATGCAAAAACAACACTTATGTGTTCTGGCTACTTTACTGTAGAAAATAGAGTAGCCATTTTCAGCCAGCTGAGATGGTGTCTGAGGTGAGACTTCAGGCATCACTCTTAACTTTGAAATATTCAATTTCACCTGAGCCCCAGGGAAGGGGGCTATTTCAGAAGTCTCCTTCTGATTAACTCTTTCCTTAGAGGAACTGGTGTCTGCAGTATAGTAATTGTCAAGTGCCTAATTTTCATTAATGAATACTCCTCAGACTGCAGGAACTATTAATCTGCTTTCAAGTAACACATATTTAATGGACTTTTTCACTGAGAGTTTAACATGGGCAGAATAGCCTCCTATTATACTGGGTGAATGTAAACCCTGTCCAAAGCTGTTGCCCTATCCAGACATTTGGAGTAGTATAGCTGCAGTAGTTTTAGGCCAAATACAGAATTAGGATTTGACTTCCTTATATGCAAAAAAAAAAAAATTATGAGACTATTATTATGGTTTTCATAACTACATAGTAGTAGTGATACCAGTTTTTCCAGCCTATTGTCTACAACCAGGAGTAGCCAAGTAATTTCATTGACATAATCTATATATTTTTATTTACTTGGTAAAGTAAATGCCTACCACTTCATCTACTGTGCACTATCAGAAACACTTCTGCAATGCCAAAGATATGAGAGAGGAAATAGACTGGTTTGATTCAGGGAAGGGATATGAATTGAAGGAACCTTGTTTAAGTGTCATAACGGATACTGCTGGGGAAACACACATAGTGTTTAGAGGCAGCCAGGCAGCTCTAGTACGGAGGAACATAGAATGACAAACAGCTTTTGTTTATAGCACAAAAAAATGTGAGTATTGGCTAAGAAGTAGTGTTTATGGTAATTGAGCCTTACAAGGAAGTAAAACTTCATGGGGAGCACAGGGGGTAGCATTTTCAGTGAAGTAGGCAATAAGGAGAGCTGTGTAGGCATTTCCTGATTAGCATCTGCTGTTTCAACAGCCAAGGAACATGACTCGCATATAAATGCTTGTGCTAGGCTTTAGCAGGCATTCCCTCTAGCATCCCTCCCTGCCTTCTGGTTTTATTTTGAGTCTCCTTGAGCCCTACTGTGACTTGAAATCAGTGGAAGAGAAAGGAGAGTAACACAAACAACAGATGTCTTAAGGTTTTGAACAGAGAGAGAAAAAGCCCCATGGCAAAGGAGAAGGTGCAGTTAAGGTGTTTTCCTGTCATTAGTATTCAGTGCCTCGTACAGGCTCTATTTTCATTTTTGCAGGTGTATATCTATCTATATCTATATCTATCTATATCTATATCTATATCTATATCTATATCTATATCTAAACACATATATATACAGTTGGTATGCAGTTGTAAACATGGCGGGGAAAGAAGTGGTAGTGCAAGAAGATGCCCATTGCACAATTCAGATTCTTTTTCATCCTAGTTTAGGGCAGGCTTACGAATTATTTCCCAACTCTTCCCTGCTTTTCGTTCTTGCTGCATGAAATATATTATTTATGTTTTTTAATCTGAAGTTCAAAGATTGGGAATGCTGATAGTGTGCCTGGTGTTCATCAAGACAGCTTTGCTTACAGGTGGTAACTTAAACCATGGCAATAACAAATACCATGTACCCCGCCACATCAGGAGAACTAGGTTGTGCACCAAGTGACATTCAGTGCACATTCAGAAAAGTCTTTAATCTGTGCTTTTTGGTATGGGGAACTGTGTCTTTAAGGACTTTGATTTCCAGAAAGTAAATTTGTGGCAGAAACAGCTGTGAGATTCTTACAATATATAGCAGCTAGGGATGGCATAGAGACCCTGAAAATACATTGCCTGCTGGGTGTTAACTCAGTACTGCATGGGGCCAAGAACAAAAAGAAATGGAAATAAAAATTACTGTGAATAGAGAAGTGAATAGATGTGAAGTTTTCAGATTTTTTTTTCTTTTTGGGAAAGAGAACTAAAAAAAATCTAGAGTATTCAGGGCTGAGAACTTTGAGCTCTGAAATCTTAGCATGCTACTTCCCCCTTTCCCACATCTACCTCCTCCTTTTATGTCTAATTTCTCCTACAGGCTTCAGCAGATGGGTCCACAGACGGAAAATCACATTCATACAGAATCCATTTTTTCTTGTGATATTTTAAATGTGTATTTATTTGCTTAATAACTTGCTGGCTTTTTTCAAAGAATTTTGGTGATCTCTATCTCAATGGATATTCATATTGTTTACTTTTTTAGTTACTTGTGTTATTTGTATATATATATGAATTATTTTGCTACTGGACTACAGACATTTATACTTAGATTAACCTATATAGCACTTAGGACAACTGCTGTTACTGAATGTGACTTCTGAAAAAAAATTATAGTTTTGGAATGAATGCTGAAGATATGAGTAGGAATTACTACTCTTTATCCAGAAATTTGTACATCAGAATAGTATTTCCCTGTGGTGGTATTTTCCTGGACTACAGGGAATGCTATATATTACGATATGTTGGTAGCAGCACTTTAAGCATCAAATATTTGTTGTAAATGAGAGGGAGTCTGCTGCATTCAGTTAGAACAGAACAACTGTTATCTCGTTAATGCTATTTTTACATAGACTTTCTTAATCTTTATAAGGATATCCTATCAGAAAAATAAGCATAACAACAACGATTATTTTAATTGTATTTTAAATAGTGCTTTTGTGCCTGTGTGGTTTTCTTTCTGCTTTTAAAATATACTATCTCTGTTGCACAGTTGGGTAAACTGAGGTATGCATGGGAAGTGAAAGGTCTTCCAGAGAAAGACAGAACTCCTGGTTTAAAGCAGAACCTTATCTTAATCATTTATAAAACTTATCACAAGGTATTTGTAAGTTAAGAAAACAAATCCTGCACTTTAGAGATACCATTTAACATTTGTTTTTCTTTCCACAGGAACTTTTTACACCAGAGTGCAAATTCAAGGAGTCTGTTTTTGAAAATTATTATGTAATCTACTCATCCATGCTCTACAGACAACAGGAGTCTGGGAGGGCCTGGTTCTTGGGGCTGAACAAAGAAGGGCAGGTCATGAAAGGAAACAGAGTGAAGAAAACAAAACCAGCAGCTCATTTTCTACCCAAGCCATTGGAAGGTGAGGCTCAGTCCATGTCTGCCTGACTCTCCTATAGATCTCACAAGAAGAGGGAATTGTTTCCAAAATGCCCTTACTGAATGTGCATGCCCCACACAGGGGCCAATCCCAATGCTATTCCCAAAGTGTCGTGGAGCAGTTTTGTGCTTCCATGTAGTGATGCTATAAAAGCCATATGTAAAAACATTTTTCCAGGGACTAAGAGGTCATTCTACAAGAAAATAAATTTTTTTGTGGAAAGGCATTGTGCTGCTTTTAAAATATTCTGTTGTAAGGGACAAAAGCTGTTGTGACTCTTGCGGTGAGAAAATAGTCCTTTAATTAGGTAGAATGAAATAATGAATATTGTAGGATGATTGGAAGTTATAACGGGAAGGGATGAAATGTCAACATTTCATAGTAAAAGCTTTCTAATACAAAACACAAAGGTCTCTCTATAAAATAAATCATAATGTATTACTTTGCCAAGTGGTGTAATGTACCCAACTAGTGTAAGTTGGCCTTTAAACCAAGATAGGAACAAATAACAATCACAGTAACCTTCCACACAAAAATGATGTCACATTCTCTGAAAAATCCATTTATATCTTGGAACTTTTGTGTTATCCTATGTATTCTGCAGGCCTTTAAAAACTTATGCTGCCTTTTGCTTTTTGTCCTGATGGCACTAGTCATTGTTCTAATTGCTGCCCATATCCTCAGTCATTCTGAAAATTACCTCATTTCTTACCATCTGAAAACATATGTCCGGGTAATGCTTTGGTTAGCAGTCCAATTTCTTTTGATATTTAACTTAACATTTTTTATTTGAGGGTCAGTTTGTCAATTACTTTAGTTTCATCATAAGGAAAGAATCAGAATAATCTTATATTTATTTGAAGTCAGGTTGATGCCTTTGTGCTTTCCCTGCCTTGTGAAAGTTTACAGTTTTTTCATAAGCTCTCAACAATACTAATATCTTGATCCCTCTATATTAAGACTTATAGGGAGGGAACACCAGTGCATTTTTTAAAGCAATGCAAATTTGTACGTAATAGGAAAGAAGTTACTTTTTTAAAGTAACATTTGGATGATCAGACTCCATAAAAATAGCTGAGACAATGCTTAGAAATAACTCGATTTACATTGCCTATGAGAATCATCAAATATGACAGCTCTGCTAAATAATTCCTTACTTTATAGTTCCATTTCATGTTGTTCAACGTAATAATTTTGTAGGTCACTGTGTTATTTCACCAAGCTTTTTTAATTAATCAGCAAAGTGCCCTAAACACATTTATGGGGCACTCTGAAGATATAGATCATAACCAGCCTTATGTACTATAGAGAAGACATTTAATTTCAGTTTTTCAGTAGCTCTAAAAGGATTTAGATTATGTCACTGGAAATGTTAGAACAAGTATTTGATTAGTTAATGATGCTGTGGGGCCCTTTACATTCATTATGAAACTTCACACCATTGAAGATCAAGGTCAGTACTTTGATGCTTCAGCCTCCTACTCGAATTAGCCAAGGGATGAAGGAATTGTGCTCTTTGTGGTAGCACACACCCAGTCTAGAAATCAGTGTGATGATTAACTCCTTTGACTGCTGTGACACCTCTTTTAACATTGCTCTGATATAAATAAATGCAACTGAAGTTAGGTTTAAGTGGAAATATTACCTGATAGAGTGATATGAAAAATGAAATTGACTTATCCAAGAGCATTAATCATTAAGAAAGCTTAATGCTGGAACTGTGTAATTGAATACATGTATTTCCCTCAAAGGATTTGAAGTTAGATGGGGACTGAAGCCCAGGGAAAAAATTCTAATTCCTCTAAGAATTCAGTTAATAGTTTAATTTGGAGTTTCCTCCACTTCTGGAGATCGGTGGCTACTCCGTATGTTTTTGGAAATGAGGAAGGAAAACCCCCAAACCTCTTTTGTACTCTCCTGGACATTTCTTCAGGACACAGCTGGTGAAGAGACCATGGCCAAATTCCTCAGATTTGGGAGACTGATGTACACATAACTTTGTAGAACTGGACCCTAGCCTAGTCTTGCCTAAGAAAGAACACTTAAGTCCAGACAACTGTATTGTATGATCCAATTTTTTAATTACAATGTTTTACCACATTTTACTTCTAAAAGCTTACATCTTTATTTAATGTTTATTTAAGGGTTGTATATATATACACATGTATACATATGTATATTTTTCTGTGCCTTATGCAAAGGCAGAACACTAGTTTTTCATTTCCAAGAAGCTGTAGTATCCATAAAACAAGAAAGAGCACAGTTTCCTACTGCATTTTAAAGTCAGATGCAGAAGAAGTGTGAGGATTTTGAAGGGTCACGCAGTTCTCTCAGTGGTGCAAAACTAGTGTCTGTCAAAATAAGCAGTTTCCCTGGTATGCAAGAGGAACATCGAAGATTAATCCTATTCCAGATGAACTCTCATATGATACACTGCTAAAAATGCTTCTCCTTTTCTCTTCCTTCCCCTCAGTTGCCATGTATCGAGAACCATCTTTGCATGATATTGGAGAAACAGTGCCAAAGGCTGGGGTAACTCCAAGTAAAAGCACAAGTGCATCTGCAATAATGAATGGCGGCAAACCAGTGAACAAGAACAAGACGACATAGCCAGATCCTCACAGGTGTTGTGACTTTGCTGAGTCCCAAGTACAGTTGAGTGATTTATCCTTGCCAGACGTCCCCTCGGCAGTGTCTGTGGATCAGCTCGCGGCAAGTCACCGCCTTGCCCATTGCTGTTTCTGAACTGAGTTGTTGCAAGAGGATAAATCTCAACACGTAGCTCCACCACAACGAGAAGACACCTGGATGAACCAGCTAAACTCAGACCATGGAATGCCCTACCAGATATTGGAATGCCTTTTTAATATCTTTTCTGTGACTGTGACACTTCATGTGAATGACATACTTCACAAGTACACTTGATACCTTGCCTGCTGACAATTGCCCATAATCCCTTTTTGAGTCCAGTTTCAGCAAAATCCATGTGTTTAAGTTCTATTTTGTAGCACACAAATAATCAAGTAATTTCTAGTTAGATGCTGTAAACCTGTGCTATTATGGATTTCTCTTCTTCCCTTTTTTATAAGGCTGCTCGCTCCACTGTTTGTGACCTTTTGCAGGGATTGTGTTTCTCTATAACTTAAGTGTTGCCGGTGGCTTAGTTTTGAAAGCAATCAGGGAATCAGGAAGCCTTCAAAGATCTATTAATACAAATTATATCTATAAAGAATAGGATCATTGTCTCTGGCTTAAAATATTGATTAAATGTGAATACTCTTTAGTAACAGATACTGTGCTTCTGAGGTTGGCATTAAAGTGGAGGGAAGAGTGTCAAACACAACCAACGGGGAGTTTTCTGAAACGTGTGTTTGGCATCCCCCTATAGTTTCTTTTTGTGTGTGTGTTTTATACATATCACAGGCTTACTGGTAATGGTAACATTTGCCTTGCCCAGCGAGCAAGACCCACTCATTTTTGGAAAAGTGGGTCCAAAGAATTTTGTAGGCCTTGTAGGCCTGAATTAAGGCTCATTTTTCATCTACTAAATCTTCATTGTTTGAAAAACAACCACCACCAATAAAACAAAAAAAAAACTAAGACTAATCAGAATTGCGCTACCTAAATCCATTTCAGATATAATCCTTTCCTGTTTTTAAGGAACTGAACTTAATGCCATTGTTATTTTTGGCTGAATCCCACACCTACTTAGCAAAGCATGGGCAAGGATGTTGTTGTGTTCTTTTTTGCAGCACCAATGCAAAGGGTAGTTAAAAATTATAGTTTAATATTTCTGGTGTTTTAAAAAAGAAGTTTTAAAACTGGACATATTACAGAACCTTATTTTTATTTTTAGCTAAGCATGCAAAGTCCGGTCCTATGTATTTCACTGATATCCCAGTATGTACCTCCACCCAGCTTCCTAGGATAACATGCCCACCAAATTGCTAGATTGAAGGTGCCTTGCCTTGATCTCTATATACTGTACTTTCTCTTACATGAACCTAGAGGAAATCAAAAACATCATAAAATGGAAGCCTTGGATCATATTACCAGGAGCAACATCAACCCTTTGAGTTTGTCACTTGTGAACAATTAAGCCAGTGTTGCAGGGGGTGGAGGAGGGTGGGGGAAAGATTTAGAGAATGCCACAGAGATGCCACTGAAGTTTTTGCACATTTAATCACAGGCTTTCAGAGGATGAAAAATATGGGCACTCTGTATGCTTAAGAAGGAATTTGTTTCTTAGAAATGGCAGCAAAGATCAGACTATATCTCAGTCTGGAAAACTGTGTGGCAACACTCTCTTGGCCTCTTGCTGTTACCTTGATATTTAAAGACAAAAAGAGGAAACCATCCGTTCCTTTTTTAGCATTGTATTTCTGGCAATTTGTTTTTTCACATCTTTGTGCTGAAGTCCCTAAAAGAGACTGATGACTATTTCAAACTCCCTGTCTGCTCAGCTGAACAGTCTGATTCAGTCTGAATGAACTCTTCATACTAGTTTTCAAATGTGTTCTGTTTTTATAAGCAACATTTAGTGCACTCTTCAGAGAGGCTACTGTAAAGCTGCTAAATTCAAGAGAAACTTTTTCTTTTTTTTTGTAGGTCAGACTTCTTTTTGTATGTGTGATATGAGAACAGCAAGATAATGCTCGATGTTGGGTCTTTCTAGGGAGGGAATGAGTTAAGCATGAAGCCCTATCCATGTAGAGAAAAAAAAAATACAAACCTAATCTAAAACTGTGATAAAAATGCAAATAAACTTTGACTTAAGACTGTGCCCTTGCCTGCTAACACTAAATCTGTGTGCGTGGGGAAAACAACACTTTATTAAAAACTTCAGTGTGCCCTTCTCATCCCATCTGGTCCAATGGGATTTGTGCACCATCCCTGAGAAAATAAAATCAAACCAAAGCAACTCAGATGGTGAGCTGGGGGCTTGCTCTGCGCTGCAGGACCCAGGAGAGGCAGCAGCCTTGATGCTGCACTGTTGGCCAGGTCCTGCCGAGGCCCCAGGCCTTCCCACAATTGTAACAGGAGAACTTCACAATATTTCAAGTAAGATAAAACAGCTGAAGGCTACATTTTCTCTCACCTGATCCATGAGGAGGGAATACATGAGCTCTTGTCCCATTCAGCTGTCGTTTTACTCACCCAGTGTAAGAGCCTGAGGAGAGACAGGGCTGGAGACCTGGCTGAGCCATGCAAGGAGGATCTGGTTCATTTCCTGATCCTATATAAGCATTGTTTTTCAACATTAACCTTTTGGTCCTGAGTAACTATGATCTGTGAACAAGTTTGGACAGCTATAATTAAGGCCAGATTTAATTTATTTAAGCAGTTAGTACATACTGGAAATAAAACTTTTTTTTTTTTAATTACTATTTTCTGGCTTTGTTTCTCTGGGCTAAATTCATATGAGTGTTTAATCCAATGAATCAACATCCTAACTTTTTTTCTTCAATCTGTTTAAACATAACAAGAATATATTTGTGCTTTGTTTCCTCCCTTTCATTTTGTCTTGTCTCATCTGTTGCATGGGGAGAGTATGACAAGGATGAACTAACTGCATGTTATAGGTTGTATCTGTCAAAGAACTGTTGGTCAGTGTTACAAATTTACATACATAAATGCAAAGAGTTTGTCTGCATTGTACAGTTTGTGTTTATTCTTATTTGTTGTATACACAGATTCAACATGATGAATAAAACATTTATATGAAGGCATACTGGAAACCAACAAAAAAGTTTATCTAAGAAGTAGACTGTGCAAAGCATCATTGCACTGGCCACAGGATGGTGAAACTTCATGTAAATAGGTTGGCAAACTCAGTTCTCCCCCTTTACCATGCCAAAGAAAATTTCAGCTCCTTAATATAATACCTCTCTTGCTGTTCTCCAGGATGAGACTTCACCATTTTCTTCCCTCTAGAATTAATTTTGCTGTTAAGTGAAAGTTGTTTTCAACTGTCTGTTACTACTAAAGTACTGTATAGTAAACCTGATGGAATCAATTTGTATTTACAGATTGGGGTTTTTGTACTTACATGTGCAGCTGTCCATGAATCTGCAGCATTCCAGGTCTTTTGCATGCTGGCATTGTATTTTGTTCTTCTGGGTTTTCTCTAATCTCTGAGAGACTGTTCACATTGCAATCTAACCTCATCTTGCCATTTTATATGTTAACACTGCACAGTCATTTTCTTCTCTTTTTTGATCTATATTTCAGCTACAGTTCTATTTGGCAAAATCAGTCACACCTGCACAGTTTTAGAGATCCAGTTTTGAGGAGATATGAACTACTTCAACAAAGCACCATTTTGCTGCACTTCAAAAATTTTATAAATACACAAGAATCCTTATGAGATTGCTCACATGATAGAGCCTGTGGAAGGGTCTGTAGCTCTTTTAAGTGCTTTGTAGTTCACACAACAGAGCTTTTGCTTCATTTACTGGGGTTTTTAGCCATTCTCAATTGATTTTTTTAATATACTGTCATTTTCATAAATGTTGGTTCTTAATAAACTACTCCCAGCCCTTCCCCTTCCCCAGATATAAAGTAAACCAATTCACTTTGACTATGGTATATGCCTGAAACAATACTAAGAACCCTGGCTTTACATATATATATATATGGGGAAACTTTTTGTCTTGGTTTAAAATTAGTTTAAGAAATGAGGTATGAAAGCAGGCAGTTTGGTCCGTGCAGTAAAAGTGTATTATGATGATCCATCTATTTATTGATATAAAGAATACATTATTCAGCTACATTCAAATGGGAATGGAAGCAAAATTAGACTACATAAGAAGGTTCTCTTTCTTTTAAAAGGCCCTTTAGAAAAATTCATATTTCATGCAATGCATTCTAAAATGTTTAATAACAGGGTTTTTTTCCTATGGTGACTAATGCAAATGCTATGACTTGTTTTTAAAGATATAATAAATTTTTTTGTTCAATTACTTAGTCACAGAAATATTCAACTCAGCTTTCTTCATTCCAGTATAATTTTCTGTATCATTTAGCTACAAAGAGAGATATCATTCTGCAAAGAAGCAAGGACAATGCATCAGAAAAGTGAGAGCTAGTACATGATTAAATGCTTCTATGTGTTTCTAAGAAAGAATTTAACCAGTGGGGGGAAAAAAAGGGATCACAAGCAGGTTAATAAATTAAAAGAAGCAAACCAGTCCGCAGGTTTTTTATAGGTGATATTACAGATATGTTATACACAATAGGCATAGTCCTGCAAGTCTATTATAGAAGCACACTTCTGGATTGTGTTCTTTCTCACGTAAGAAGAAAACAAGGCTATGGTATCTTTTTGTTTATAAGTTTTAGCAATCTAATCAGAAAAAAAGTCCTCTTTTATCCAATTTGGTTTTGCCTTTTGCCACAGGCCTGGAAGCAGGTTTTTACAGTCACTAGCTATGAAGAATCAAGCAGTAAGTTTCACTGCCTTATGCCTCTTCCTGCATTTACAGTTTATGTATCTGGAATTCTTATCACAGGGAATGAGATAAGGGAAAAAGATAACAATTTATTAATACAGCTATTATATTCAAATATGTGGAATAATAATCTTATTCCTTCTGATTTCATTTTTCTAGAGAGGAAATGAACCACAAAACAGATATGCTGGGTATCACATCACCAGTTACCTCAGCATGAAGAGCAGGGGAAATGTTCAAGCAACATTATAGGAAACAGAAGAAAAATTGAAAAAGAATTAATGTGTACATTACATTTTTAGTAGTCTTAGTTAATACTTTAAGGTTTATAGTAATAACACCATTTTGTTTGATAATTGCATTTAAATGAACCACTGAGAGTAGCTGTGTTAGATATTCTGATTTTTTTCCATATATAAGTTAACAAACAACTTGGATAACACTTTTTGAAATGCTATGGCTACATAATCCATCCAGTAGTCAAAAAGGTTGGAGCTGATTTGTTAAAAAAAATCAAAGTAGAAGTAAAAAATTACTTTATACTCTTTAAGTACATAAATTTAAAATTAAAGCAAATGACAAAATAAAATGCATCAAATAAAACAGTGGAACCACTTAAAGAATTGTTCTTTTATGTATGAATGAGTACCTGAAATACCACAGCTGATCTACAGTATGTATAAATGCTTTGATGCCATGAAAAAAGTCAAAAGCATCTACTGACACCAAATAAGAGTTTTGATTATCTAGTATTTTCTTAATACAGTACTAAATACAAATGGAAGGAAAGTAAGGAGAACTTGGTATCCTTCATTGTTTACACTCTGATTCAGCAGATGAATGTATATGCAAAAAACCCAGTGATTATGAGATCATACAGGTCAGTGGTATTCATTATTCATAAATATAAATAAAAGCAACAATTTTTGCTCTCTGAACACTAGGGTTGGCAAAATGCATATCTGCTAAAACTTAAGAAAATATTCCTGTTAAGCTCCATGGAGTTTAAGGGTTTTAAGTATAAAATATAAATTTAAATTTCAAGATGAATTTTACTTTGAAGGTCCTTTATGCTTTATGAATACAGTTTAGAACTCTGCCTGATACTTTGGTTATCTGATAAGAGAGTAGCTAGCAGCTTTGGGATGTATGTCTAGTTATTTATCCGCATAGCTTATATATAAGTTGGATGTTTGGTAGTGGTACTCCCTGAGAATATGGGCTTCACAAGCTTCATTTTTAGAAAGAAAGAATTCAGCTTAAGGGGAAAAAAAAAGTGGTAGTTAAAGAGCAAGTTTTAAGGGATGCGGGAATAATAAAGCAGTTAAATAAATTAAGTTGAAATTTTGCATTCTATTACATGTTCTGTACCATTGTATTTTCCTGTTTCAAAATTGTCCTTTCTAAAAGAGAAGTAATTTCTAGACTAATAATGGAAATACAATTTTTTTGTTAATACATAGTTCCATTATTTCTGAGTCATGTACCTCTTCAAAAATCAGGACCTTGGCACCTAAACCACAATGTGAAAGTTTGGTATCTAAGAGAAGTCTTTTTGAACCATGCAATCAATTTCTTGCTCAATCATGGTTTCACAAAATGTAAACACTTTTAAAACTAAAATGTATTTTTTTTTTTTTTTGCTCTAAAGAATTCAAGGGCTGCCAAATCTACATGTACAAAAAAATAAGAGACTCATATGTAAATAAGTTAGGGAAGTCCCAATAGTTGTGCATCGTTCATAACTCAATGTGAATTTCACACTGAGCAGCATTTCACCATTGGAAAATAAAAATAAAATTTTTGTTCATACCACTGCTTTGTTTGTATTTACTGTATTGAAACTTTAATTACTATGTTGACATTGTCCAAATATCTTTGGCTGAGATCAAGCTACTGCATAGCACAGATGATTTTTCAAGTCAGTTGATGTTCAGGTTCCCCTCTTCTATGAAAGCAGTTAAACTCAGTGAATTCCATGTGTGACAGGGCAATCTGTCCTGAACAGTGATTTCTAAGAGTAGACAGAATTTTCATCCTAGAAGTTACTAATATAAAAATTTTCATTTGCTTTACATATAGGGGGCAACTTTAGATACATAGAACACTACAACAGAAGTACATGTGAGTTGCAGAAGATATATGCAGAATAGGCAATCATACTTTTATCTCTTTATTAATTTCATTCCATATGTTTCTATAGGTTATGTACTTGAAAGTATTGCAATATGTAGATTAGATAACCAACTTACTGACTTATCAACCACAGAAACTACAAGTTCTCTTGTGGAAAATGCTCCGTTCAAACATTTTGGGTCTTCAGTCTATGAGTGTCATGTAATTGGACCTCAGTTACACAAATATTTGACCAAATTAAAATTCATTACTATTTTTATAGGCTTCTTTACAGTTTCTCTCAATTTATGAGTTGATTCATAATCAAGATTGTTGGAAAGAAAAAAAAAGAGCCAAAAAATGTATTTTTCAAACACCATAAAACAAATCAAACTAATTATTTGACAAATATTCAACTAGTGCTACTCTTCTACAGGTGTATTGTTGCATACTGATAAGGAGACATGACAAACAAGAAATTAATGTTAAAAAAGGGGTTTTCTTATACCTTTGCCTCAGGTTGCTCAAAGAAATAGTTATTATAATACTGAATTTACAAAAAAATCTCTGGAGAAGTACCATAGGGCCAGTATTTTATGACTTCACCCTCCAAAGCTTGGGCTGTCCTGCTCCTTTGTTTAGTTTTCTGATGCATTTCTTTAAGGAGCAGATCCTCAAATGTGTTCTAAGGTATTTACAACCATGTATGTGTGCATTCATGCATGCCCACACCCAGACACTTCTGAAATTAAATGTCCTAGCAGCCTAAAGAAAAACAAACTAAAGAACCCCCTCCTCAATCTTTGACATCCTTCATTAAGGGTATTCTCTCCCCAGCCAGATTTCACAAGCATTTCCATTCCATCCTTCCCAGCACTCACAGTTTCCACAGCTACAAACACCGTTACCTGGAATAGAATGAATAAAGAGCAATTATCATAATTGAAATGTGCTACATTAAAATGTGTTTTATGGGAAGTAAAAAGCTATGCTAAAGTAGATGTATTGTTCCTTTATTGTTCCCCTACCCTTTTTCCTTTGGAAGGAAGCAATTACTGTACCATTGCATTAAGGAGCCACCCCACACCTATACTTACAAGGCATTAATAGCATGTTCTCAATAATTCCATCAGCACTACTGCAAATATTGAAATCATGTATGGTGAAGTGCAATTGTGTACACCAGTGTTTGTACCCAGTTGGTGAGACTGTGTTCACACTGTGCCTCCAGATACAAAGAAAAACAAGATTACTTTTAACTATTATTCATAAAGAAAAAGCCATTAAAAGCTACCAACAGAATAGCAATAAAACCATGACTTTCAACATGAAAAACTTTAAACCTAAAATATCAGAAGTTCTATACAAACAAATCCTATCTCAAACTCTCTCTTAAGTGAAAAATGTCCTGGTCCTCTTTTGCAGCAGGGAAACAGTTGATTAATTAATTTTATTTATTAATTTTATTTAAATCTTTTTATGACCCTTGGATGCTCATTTTGAGACCTCTATAGCCTTTGTATCTATGTAAACTCCTCTTCCTTCTGACTTTATGAGGATCCATGATTAGGCATTAGAGCTAAAGGTAAGGCTCATGATCCTGCTATACTGGCTGGTTGCCTCCAGAAAATGACCCTTGCTAACGGGGCTAGCTGGAAGACACAATTTAATAGTGTCAGCCTTTCCATTCTCACTGTAATTGGCTTGCAGAGTTCTTCCACATCTAATAATTGCTCAGCAAAGATTTTCTAAAATTAAGATTTGTAACAGGAAGCAGCCAGTGAGTTAATTTAGCAATTCCCATGCTGCTTCTTGTCACTATGTTTGTCACGAGGGTTTGTTGGCAGCCTGCCCATTTCTATCGACATCTGCCACCGGCACATTCAGGCAATGTTAAGGTGAAGCTGCTGGAATCATTTACCATCACACCATAAGAAAAGCTATCAGCTATTCCAGCCTCCCACCAACAACTGTCTGATTGCTAGGAAGTTCTGTTAACCCACACAACTATGCCTCTAACCCACCAGTGAATTTTGTCTGTGACTTGAATGCATTACACACGTGGAATGTCCAGTAAAGGAACAAAGGCTAAGGAAACCTCACGATCATAATGCTGACACTGTGTCCTTTGCAAAAAAAGAATAATTTGTAGTCTGTTGCAGAGAGAATTGTTGGTGGATTCCATAGCTGGCTTACTTATTTAAATTCATACTCAGGCTTTTAACTGTTGTTTTGAAACCTTAAGTTGATCATTGCACTGCATGAAGAAACAATTATAACAGGTTTAAATAACCAGCAAATGTGCATCCTCCTCAGTGGGGAAAGAAGAAGCTGGGCTTTGTCTAACATAATTCCCATCAACACAGTTTTTTTCCTGAAGCAATTAAATGTTAGCCTGTACTGCACCTGTGCAAATGAGACCATCATGTTTGTCACAGTCTCTGTCATCGCATTCACAGAAATCACCCGAAATGTACCATTCCTGGGGTGAACAGATGCACTTTCCACAGTGGCAGGAGCCTGAAATCACAAAAATTATTAGTCACAGTCAAAGAGTACTGGCACATTCAGCCTAGAAAATAACAACCCAAGTCACACATATGCACACGTATGCACATGTGCACAAAATTGCTGCCTAAGAGGCTGTTGCATAAAAGCAAATAATCAAGCTAAAAGCCTTTTGAATGAAAGGATTCTTTTGGCATGAGCTAGCATTTGATGAGATGTTACTACTAATGCTTTGATCCTGCTATTTCAATTAATCAGGACTCACATTTTGAAGCTTTCTTTTGGTTTCAGAGACCTACAATCAGGGCTTCTCTCCCCAGTAACTTCTTTTTTTTTAAAATAGCAATGCTCAAATTGTCCTTGACCCATTGTTACTGAAGGCAGTAAAATCACACCCAGGAAGAAAATAATCCTCCTCATCTAAAGCTTTTAGGGTGAGTTCACAAAAGACCAGCAGCGCCCAGGACTAAAATCTATAGAGCCCCAAAACCCTCATCGCTACGAATGAAGCTTTTCCACCTCCTATGGAATTACAGAACGTTTGCTCTTGGTCCAAAAGGGTTTGTGCCCATAATGGCAGCTCAGCAATTGGCTCATTCTTGCAGTGTGTCCTAATGCCCCTTGTTGGGACCAGCTGCCCTCCTCCTCAGGGGCATCGGGCCACACCCTCACAGGCAGAGCAAGGACTGTATGGTCAAAATCAGAGGATGCCAAAACCCATGGAGCACCAGAAACCTCCCTTGAAGAGAAGACTCTGAGACATCCTTACCCTCAGGAAAAGGTTCTTGCCTCTGAACACTGGAGAGTGACAGTGCCCCCCGGACAATCATGTTTCAGGAAGCCTATAGCCTGAGGAGTGTGTGAGAGAGGCTTTTCTGCAACTAGAAATGCCACAAGGAGGTGGTGAATGATTCCAGAACTTTGCTGAAGAGACTTGGCTTTTACAGATTTCATCTTCAGCATCCTGGCCCTATACAGATTTCAGACTTGTAAACTCTGAAGTGGGGATCTTAATAACTGCTAAGCAAAAAGTCCTCTAGCACTAAGAAGGGGTAACAGCAGAAATCAAAGTTTTAAAAAAAATTAAAAATCCAGATGAATTATAGCAAAGAATACATGCAAAATTTTCAACTATGAGGGACTGAGTTAAAAAAATGTCACCAAAGCTGTTGACCTTTTACAGAAGATGCTTATAAACGAGTAAAATGCACTTGAAAATCCTAGCCTCCTGCTATATTTCCAGAATGATTCCATTAAAAAGTCACAAATGTGTTGAATGCATTATTAAAGAAAAAATATAGAGAAGGAAGCTTGTTTATGTCAGAATATAACCTAAATAGAATTCATGTGTGACTCAACAGGGCTTGAGCCAAAGCCTATAAAATTGTGCATTTCCATCTTTCCAGTTCTTTCAGTGACCTCTGAATAAAATCCACAGTAACAATCCTAATACATTTAAAGAAAAAAAGTTGCATCTGTTGATATCAACACATTTTCCATTGCTTTTCCCATAAATACTGAAGCTTAATTCTTGAAAACTTCAGAACAGCCTCAGCAGAGTATCTAATTTTTAATTAAATATGTAATTTAATGCTTATTCTAAATTCACAAAAATCAACCCATTGCCTAATTTTAGGGAAATGCTTTAACTTGTAACATATGGAACATGTAAATATATTCAGGAAGAGCTAGTGATAACAGCATCTGAGAATGGAAGTATTTGATTAAGCATCTAGTTTTTCTGAGAGTTCTGAGTAATGCTTACTGGGCCACTGGCATAGAAAATATTTACATTCCCTACAAGGATCAAATGTTTTATAAGGAGCCAGTGGAGGGTAGCATAAATATGACATGGTTACATAGGGGTACACTAAGATATACTTGAGGGTAATTTAAACCAAATACCTCTGTTTATACAAACTGCAAGGCACTGACATCTGAAAATAATGAGGAATAGTACGAGTATTTTTGTGAAATTAAAGCAGTTATTAAGGGTATTACAGTGTAAGAAGCCTGAAGTGATTCTGCATAAGCAAGCACTGATGCTGCTACTGAGGGATGCCCACAATGTTTCAAACTGTTTTGCAGAAGATACAGCAAATTTAACACCAAGTCAAGCAAGGAAGATAAGGCTCCAAAATACAAAATCTGTTAGGGAAATGAATGTATCGAGTCTTTTCCCTGAACAGGGCATGCTGCTCTGGGAGGCTCCTCAGTTTAATTGAGCCTAATGAGTTTCAGGGTGTTTCCTGGGATCCCAGCCAGCTCCTCTCAGATGGGATTTGGCTCATTACCTTGCCCACATCCTGCACCGTTACAGTCACCATGTTCAGCCCTATCTTTACTGCCAGGGAGGCAGCAGCGTGGTGGGTGTTGCTGTTTTCCTTGGGATGAGCTTTTGCTACAGGTGGCACAGTCAGTGAGCCAAGATTCTGAAAACAGCCTGGGAATGTGGATGCCCAACTTTGCTTATATTAGCAGAGTGCAATTTTCTAATAGTGTTCAGCAGTTATCTGCTGAAAACCAGGACTCTTAACAGTCTATTAAAACCTACATACAGAAACTCAAGCTATCCTCAGTCCATTTTAGCACTTGCATATCATGCCTAGGTTTCCAGCAAAAATGGAATAACCACCATTAGTGCACAGGTTCAAAATTCCCTTTTATTTGACCAGTAATCATTATTTTTTTCTCACTGTAATGAATCATAAAAGAAAAATTGCCATTTAGGTTCCTGGATAGTGCTTCACTAGCTATGAATATTGTTTTAAATGATGAATATCCAGTAAGACAGGATTTCCAAGAATAGATTTGAAAAAAAAATAAAACAACAAAAGGAAAAAAAGAGTATAGCAACAAAAGTTATAAATAATTAGACTGTCTTTGTCCAAGACCCCCATCCTGCTCAGAGAAGAGGCAGGAGATAGTATTCTTCTTGGATGTTTACTGGCCACAACTACTGATGGTATCTTATGGAGGTGATTCATTTTTTGGGACAAGCACTTACATGTGAATTGCTGTTCCTACAATAAAGCTGCTATCACATCTAATTTGACACAGCTTTTTTATATTGACTATCCTCAGAGCAACCTTTCATGGCATTAAAAGCTAATATGTGCTCAGGGGCCAAAGAAACTTAACAAAAAAAAAAAAAATCCCACCACTGTTGGTGAGTATGGATTTAGGGTCACAGAATCACAGAATGGGTCAGGTTGGAAAGGACAACACTAGAGCACCTTTCAGGCTGCTACAGATTATAAAAATCAACAAATCCCAACCCACGCCCCAGCAGTATAGGCAGCAGAGGTAAAAAAATCCTTGATATCTCTGCAAATTCCTGATGGATTATCTACTCTCAAAGCCTCAAAGTAAATTGTACCCTTGAAACACATGTTCAAAGCTAATTATTCCCACAGTAAGACCCACAGGCTGGAATAACTAGCTCTCAGCCATCCTTAGAAAAAGATAGTAGATAATACAAAAATTTAAAAATCAACATCATTTTCCATGTTTATATTTATATAGACTCTTACATAGTGCATTTTATTGATACCAAGCATATTACCTCACCTTCATAGCTTATATAAAAAAATCTCAGTGAGGCACACATTAAGATAAAAAAATTAACTTCTGCAGTAAAACAAGAGTAATTTCCATTTCTCATTTCTATAACTTACCGTCCTCTTACATATATACTAATTTAAAGATAGTCCCATCTGGAAAAAAATAGAGAAACAGTGCAACTTTCTCATTTTTTATGACATTGCATCAACTGAGGAGAAAGAAAAAAAAAGCCCAAACCAAAATGAAATGGTGCAATAGGGAGAATTCTGATAAGTGATAATATAGATGGATGAAAGCTGGGCTGGAAACCCCATTTAAATTTCCTTTGCACTGAAATAAAAGCTATGAAAGGGAAAACTGGAAATCTGCCTGATGTAGAAGGTTCCTAACTGGTTTTTCCAGCTGGCAGATTTCTTTCCTGTCTATGCAAGGGACATACAAATATAGGAAATGGCACATAGAGTCTGGATTGAGTGCGTTCTTGCCTCCAACCAGTCTCTTTTTTGTCTATTCTCTTTCAGACATATTATATACAAAAATAGGCAATTTGCACTACAGGGGAGCTAAAAAGCCCTCTTTCCATTAATGCAATTTCCTAGGCTGAAAGACTGCAAGGTAAGAACCTCAGAGAATAATTTTGGATAATTATCAAGATTTTCTAGCTTTTACTCTTCCGTGTGGCAATTTTTTAGAGCTGAACTGAAGCTGATACAACCGCCTGAATGAAAATTAGTAAATGAGAAAGTTAGTGGGATTCATTTGTGGGGGTTGTAGACATCTACTTTTCCCTTGTGGCTGTTTTGGGGAGCAGAGTGATTAAGGATACCAATTTGCTTTTAAACACTTTCCTCCACTTACTGTTGTCCAACATATTACATTTGCCATCTTTCCCACTGGAGTGTTACCATGGGTAGTGCTCTTTTCTCCCAAAGTGGAAGGAGCACAAACAGTAAGTTTATAATATACAGCTGTTCCATACAGACCATCAGCTAAACACATGCAGGAAATTATATGCTACTAACAAATTGAATAGGAGAGCCACACTGCTCAGTGTGCGTGGCTGGGCTGGGTGTCTGACAAAATGGATGCAAGTGCATTACAGAGCATCCCTTAACATCCTTTTAATAATGAATGCCTTCAAAAGAGAAGGTTACTAAACAACAGCCCCCTGCCATGCACATTAGTCTTCCAGAACGTGATTATTTTCCTCTGTCAGGTGCTGACATAGGGTAGTCAGCTGCCAGATCTTACCCTTCCCGGAGCACAATACGCCATCCGCTGACTCGCAGAGACCTCTGCTCTCTTCCTCCGTCATGTTGCACTTCCTTGAGTGCTGGCACAACTTTCCAAACCACCCATCCTGGCAAATGCACCGGCCACAAGAGCAGATACCATGGCCTGTAATGACACCAAGGCTGGTTATGAGCAAGACAAGCAGAACCTGAGGTCACAGAAACCTGTGCTTGTGCTCACAGCTTCAGGCCTCTTCAGCATGAGGGGTGTGCTATGGAAAGACTGATGGGTGGCCAGCACAGCTTCCCAGCAGGATGGCCTTCTTCAGTTTTCTCCTTCTTAAGTTGAACAGCATGCCCTTAATGATGTGCAGAAAACAAGTGAAGGATAGGTCAAAGAAACCTTAGAACAAGGGTAAGAAATGGACACTAGGAGCCATAATTCACACTTCAAAGAAGGGGGGGGAAAGATAAAATGGAATTTAAAAAAAAATACTTGTAAAAAGATCAACAAAAAAATGAAAATATGTTGAATAATAAACAGAGTCGAATATTTGGCCAGGAAGAAAGGAAAAGTGACAACAAATATAGACATGGAGGAACAGAGAATAGAAATAAAAAAAGAAGTAAGAAATGTGTCCCAGCCAGAATTACATTTTTCAGCTTTGAATAATATTTCTGCATCAGAGACAATAATTCCTTCGCTACTCAACTACCTGGGAAGCAAATTATACACACCAATGACTTTTGTCCTTTCTTATCTGCTGTGTAGGGCAAGAGAGTAGAAATGAAGGGGCAGAGATAATTTGGGAGGAGGGACTGGGAAGAAGGAAACAAGCAGTAGGAGTATCTGGGAACTCTGGAGCTGTAGTGGATTTCTCATGAGCCTCCAGTGCAACTTGCTTTTGTGAACTGAGAGGCAACACTGGTAGAAGGCCGGAGGAGAGACAAACCTGGTAGTCTGCTGTAAGTAAAATTCATTCAAGTTTACTGACAGTCAAATATTTTACAAATTTTAATTGCAAAAATACTGGGAGCTCCACAGTCTTGGAGCTGTCATTTCCAGTGTCTGAAAATTCAAAATAATTTTTGTACCCCAGACTCTATCTTGATATATGGGGTTTTTTATCATAGTGTATTATTGATGTCTATTATATTTTTATCATTTTTATCATATTATTATACACTTTTAAAGGCTCAGTTAACAACAGTCTTATTATGACAGTATTTCTACCCACTTCTAAAATTTGATAACTAGCAATGATAGAGGTTTGATGCTACTTGAGGTTCTGTGTCAGACTGGGAAACAACTATATGACAACCCAAAATACAAGAGGTAGAAAACAAGCATATATATACTTTCCCATATGCCCCTTCCAGATAGATGTCATGAAATTGTCTATATTAGTAACATAGAGATTCGAACTCAGATTAGCTCAACCAATTAAGAGCAAAATGTACTTGTCTCTGCTGGAAAAAGTATTTCTGAAGATACAAACCACTCTACTCTTTTAGCAGTGAATAGTATTAAATCCATAGCAGTTTCACTGAGAAAATAATTTGAAGGTATTTTTCTTGTAGTCATTATGTTTTACTGAATGAAGAGACTGATCATATCTGTAAAGCCTTTACACAAGTCAAATAAAAAGGTAATGAATAATCTATAAATTTGCAGCAAACAGACCTTGCAGTTTACCACATAAAATTTGACTTGCATTTTTCTGTAATGACAATTCTCTCCTCCTTTATGCCATATAAATCCTCACAACATAAAGCATTCTTTTGTCTCAAATAATCCATTTAAAAAATAATATTTGTTCCTAGCTGACACCAGCTTGGGCAGCTGCAGCTTTTTGGATGCCTCAGCCATTGGGGTGGCAAATGCACAAGTGTCCGACTCACTGCTTGTTAACTCTAAACTATCCCATGTGTGTGTGTGGTAGCCTGAGAAAAATTGCTTTTTATGATCTAGTTGTGAATATCCTCCTTGCAAATCACTGAAGAAAGGGATTAAATCATGCATTTTATCATGTTAAGCTATTCATTTTGGCTGGACTTCTTCAGTTACAGATTTTTCTTTATCCCTAACTAAACAGATTAAGCAGATTTACTGAGAAGTGTTGGTCTATCAATATTTCAGACCTAGCATAAAAGAGTTAAAATCACAAACTGCATTGCAAATGCTTATTCATAAAAAGCTATGATAATGAACATTAAGTAATGAACAATGCTTTCAGAATTAATTCTCAAAGAACAAAGACTTTGCTGTGGGAGAAGCAAAAAAGACAAAAAGATGGTGTCAAATACTGTGCCATTTCATTTAGAATTATAATTCAACTAGCCACCAGATTTAAATGTGAAATATGAATTCAGCAAAAAAGCAAGCTGTGACAGATTACTAGCAGGGGCCCATTATAACCCAAATCATCCTGAACCAAACTGGACACCAGGATGATTTATTTCTTTCCATGCCTGGAATTGAAATTGTGTTGTTATGGGAAATTTTGTTTTTGGACTACCATGCAGCTGTTGTCAGCGTTCCCCAATCATTTTGTGATACAAAAGGCACCACTACAGGCGAGCACCAGCACAAAGAAAAAGGTGAAGTAATCATTACAGACAAGTTAGTTCTTATTTACAGACTAACTATTACAAACAGATGATGTTCCTGAAGGGCAAACTGAGGCCAGACCCCAGCAAAATTTGGCACCTCAGTAAAAGAAGTTTCTCAAAGTAATACAATATAATGTATTTCAAATGGAAGGAAAACAAGAAGTTTCAAAAGTGTAATAGGATTATGAAAAATTGTTGTATAACACAGGATCCCTGATACAGAACACCACAGCAAATGAAACAAATATTTTTCTCTGTATTTAAATAGAAACAGGATTTCCATTTGTATTTTTTTCTTTTAAATTGCGGGACTTTCCATTATATTATTAACAGAAGAGAATATTAAACCTCATATATCTGCAAGAAATATTTCTAGGTGAGCAGCCTTCATTACTCTGCCCAAATATGCTAAACAAGCTGCTAAAAATGTTCTTGCAACACTGATTTTATTCTTTGTTGTTTTATTGAATACCAGAAGACCAGAACAGTTGTAACAACTGCAGTTGCAAAAACCTAATATAAATGTGAAGTAAAATACTAACTATCTATTGTATTTTCAAAGTAGATCAGTTAGCCTTGTCTGAATCTAATGAAGGTGGACTGTGGCTCTGGTTTGAGTAACAAAACATTCAGGCAGTTCAGTAACACATTCAAGTGAAACACTGCAGCAAAAGGGGCCAATGTCATTCTCACATCTACATCTACCTACCCAGAAAAAAGTGAGGAGGAACAAAATTGGAGCATTGATGAGACGGTGTTGAGGTCCTGCAGCTCTGTGATATTCATGTTTGAAGAGGTCTTTGCAAAATTTATAAGGGTACTAAAAAGTCCTGAAGAATTCAGAGGGTATCAGAATGGATATTCTCAAACTACCAGAGAACGACAAAAGCAGGATAGAAAACCTGATACAGACAAAATCATTTAAGAAATGAGCTTACATGTCAAACAAGGGTGGTGACTGTTGGAACAAACTTTCAAGTGATGTTGGCGTGGGCTACACATGTCTTAGGAGTTCTGAGAGCGTGGCCTGCTCAGAGACAGGCTTTTGCTGCATGAAGTGCACAGAATTCAACCTAGGGGATGCATAGGAATAGTCTAATGGCTATTTAGAGCCTAATAAAAGAGGTTCAACAGAAAAGCCCCTTTTGGATTCACAAAATTAATATCTATTAATCCACTTAAATGTTAATGCACTAGCAATTAGTTTACTGCTAGTTTGAGCAAAAAGATTAAATTAAAATGCTTTTGGCAAACCTAAATCACATTTTATGCTATCTGAAAAACTAAACAATCTTAGTTCTCTGTGCATCCATGTAAAGTGTCGACTTTTCCTACACCTACACAAATGTCTGGGTGACCAGAACAGAAATCTGTAGTGCATTTAAAAGAAAAATTAGAGAAATTAAAATTAATTTAATTTAATGCAGACTATGCAATGCAAGTAGTACCTGTACTAGCTACAGCAGTCACTCTTGTATCTAATACCTACTGATCTTCTCAAATGTATCTGTTGCTGCTCCTGGATGTGCCTCAGAGCTAGGATGAAGCAGTTAAACACAAGGACACAGGCATTGAATCATTAACTCTCCTCTTGGTATTATCATAATAAAATCTTAATTCACATTAGTTTTATTCCAGTTAGACTATGAGTTCCCCACTATTTAATACGATCATTTTCATCTTTGTTTGCACCAGTTTTACTCACTAAACATGAACTTTGGTTTGGTTTTCTGGGTTTTTTGCTGGGTTTTTATTTTTTTTTCCACAGAATAAATTGCATTTTTAATAACAAATTACATAATAAAAATTCTGTATTAAGTAATATATATAGAGAGAATAGATCTATCTAGTATATTCACTACCTATATATAGTATATATACTGAATTCTGTAACAACTACATGATCTTCAGATTCCTCTGTCAAAAGAATATGGTCCCTGCCCTGAAGACTTTTCAAAAAAAGAGATGAAAGAGCTGTTGGTTAGGATACAAACTTTTATTTTAACATGGTAGGAACCTCAGAGAAATTAGAGGTTCAATTCAGATGCCCAGAGGCATTGGACAAGCCTGGAGGCATCAAGGACACCCTCATGATGGCAGCATCCAGGCAGGCTCTCCTGTGCCCTTGTGGAGCCAAGCAAGGGAAGTCTTGGGAATCACAGGGGATAAAAGGTGCCTCAATTTAGGTGGCTGAAGACTTTAAAATTATGTGCCATGTAGTCAGAGAAGCCATGGTTGACTCAGGAGTCATATTTCTTAATTCTCAAACCAGTCAGTACCAAAACCTGTGTTTGTTTGGGAGATTGACAGGTATTATTTTTCTTTCCTAATTTGTATTTTACATATATTAGAGAGTCACACAAATGTCTTATATATTTCTGTTTGCGTGGATCGACATCAGCACAAGAAATGAGGAAATTGTGTGACAGCAAATGTACCATACTTAGCTTTGCTTAATGAAGCATATAATTAATCATAGCTCTCTCATTTCTATGGTTATGGTCTTATTGGTCCTCATAAGAACATGTTATCTGAAAATATCATGCTTCTGCTTTACTGAACGATGAAAAAAATAAATGTCATTCACTTCACCATAATGTATCCTGGTAATGACAGTGCAATCCTAGAATCGATCACTATAGGAATGTGACATGGAAGTTTCTGTCTCAGTTTTAAAAGTTTAAATCATTGGAAAGCTGGGAATTGTGGCTTAAGGTAAATGTATGCCTGATAAACTCCAGATTTTTCCCTCATTTCCTGGCAATTCATAGAGAATAACATTGGAAATCTTTATACTGGTGCAAATGATGTATGGATGGAAATGTGTGAGTGCCAGAAGAAACACCAGAATGAGGACAAATGCATGAGCTAACACGTTCACAGGAGTAAACTAAGGAATGTATTATTTTTTCAAAATCAAAAGGTCTGCACTGTCATAAAACAACAATATGAATGTCACGATGACTTGTTGGCAGAAGAGTGTATGCTCAACAACAAAAGATGTCAATGCAGACACAGCACATAACTTGTGTCATTTTCCTCATAACTCCAACAAGAACAGATTGTCCTAAGAATGTCAAAAGTCAGGTAGCACAGACAGCAGGCACCAGACTTGCCTGAAGTTTACAGAGATAAAAGTAAGCAAAACTGTGAGTCAAAAGGCTCACCCTAACTTTTGGATCCTAAATATGTAAAATATGTATTTAAAGACCAGTTTGTTACTGTCAGTCAAGAAGAAACAAAAAGACCTAACAAGAACTTGATGGGTGGCATCCCTTGTCCATGTTCTGTGTCACACACAAGGAATCCTGACCAAACTATTAAATGCAAACACTTTGCTGCTTGCTTGGGGCATGAGAATGGAAGAGGATGAAATCAACAAAAGGATGTGTCTGTGTGGTGAAAATTAATTTACTTGTGGATTTCCTAAAAAAATACGAAATTCCCTTCCCATAGTCTCAAGCAGAGTTTTTGCTGCACTTTTATTACACTTGGAGAACTGAGAGGTGTGAAAGTAAATCTGAGTAAAGAAGGGAAATATGAATTACCTCAGCATTTGCTCCAAGAATAAGTCAACTCCTCCAGTTTCTAGAAGCCTTTACAGTATAACCAGAATTTCAAACTAATGATAACTAATACCTTTTACCAAAAGGCACTCTTTGATGTGATGTGACACAACTTGTTTCCCTGCAGTGTTAGGATTATATTTTGGTGAGGATTGTATTTTGACGCGCTCCGGCCAAAACAGTTTGTTAAAAAGTCCTCCAAGTGGAATTGCTCACTTGAAAATAAAGAAATCAGACTTAAAGTATTCCACTGTCACCAAAGAAATAGTTTACTGGAATGATCAGTCTTAGTTGTTTCTTAGTGTTAAAGACAGTGCAAATATTTATGAATAAACATTAAAAGGTCTTATCAAAGCTAATGTTCAAACTGATAGCCAACTATTTGAAGCACAGAATGATATACTGATGTAATACAATATGAATGCATCCACAGAAGTATGTAAGAGTCTTGTAATGAGTTAACTGTTACAAGTTTAAACCTTTGCTAGTGATCCTAATTTCAACTTACTTTTTGCTATTTTTGTTTGGCTTGGTTTTATTGCAGAGTTTTTAATCAGCATAATTCTACAGGAAAGTTGTGACATGTAGAAGACCCCAAAGGTTTAGTTTTATTCCTTCAATGGCTGCTACTTGGCTGTGAGAAGAACTCATAGCCTGGCCAATAACTGTCCAGAGAAAAAAAAATTGAAGTGAATGGAGTTAAGAGCATATCAAATCCACTTCAAATTGATCTTTACTGAGTTCTTGTTGTCTGCCTGACTTCAATCCTGGAAGAGAAAAAATTGTAACAGACAACAGTTGGCCCGGTGAGGTGGAGCAGGCAGTGATGAAATCACTGGAAAACATGACTGGACACAGAAAGGAAACAAATACCACTTGAAAGCTTAGGACACATCTGCAGTGAGCAGCACAGCCATAACCTCAGAGGGCAGACAGAAGTATGTTTCACCAGGATACATGATGAGTAAATATCAAGCCTCATGTAAAAAAGCATTGCCAAGGACTTGTACTGGCAAACCTGTGATTCCCTGGACATGTGTGTGCACCAAAACTACTTGAATTGCACATTCAATACTCAAAGAACCAAGTGAAGCCAAAGGAAATGTGATGTTAAATACTTCTGTGGATCAACACTGAAGTATACCTGGGAATATCTTACATAATCAAAAACCTGAAGAGTAGGGAAAGGACTATTAGGTACAATCCATCCATCTCAAAAAGGCTGCATGAGACATCTTCTCCAGTCTTAGCATATTAATTCTATGTACAGAGGCACAAACAAAGGCAGAGGAACATGAAGGAAAGACCTGGAAAGCAGTTCAGGGAAGGTGAGTCTCCCTCTCCATTCCACTCTGGTGAGACCCAACCTGGAGTATTGTGTCCAGCTATGTGGCCCCTAGTACAAGAAAGAAATTAATGTGTTGGAGCAGGTCCAGAAGATATCCCCAAAAATGGCCAGAGTGATGGAGCACCCTTCTTATGAGGAATGGCTGAGAGCATTGAGATTGTTTAGCCTAGAGAAGAGAACGCTCTGGGGAGACCTTACTGTAACCTTTCAACGTTATAAAGGGGGAGTATAAGAAAAACCAAGAGAGACTTTTTTACCAAGGTCTGTAGTGACAGAACAAGGGGTAACGGTTTTAAACTGAAAGATAATGGGTTTATCTGGGACATAAGGAGGAGATTTTTTAATGATTAGGGTGTTGAGATTTACAACAGGTTGCCAAGAGCTGTGAATTTCCCCCACCCCTGAAAATGTTCAAGGCCAGATCGGATGGAGCTCTGAACAGCATGGTCTTAGTTATAGGTTTCCTGCCCATGTCAGGGGTGGTTGGACTAGATGATCTATAAAGGTCCCCTTCAACCCAAACTATTCTGTGACTCCATAATTATATGAATCAGTTTCTAATATTGGAGGACTGTGAAATCTATGCCGAGTCCTCCTGCAACCTCTGTCTTTGTTCTGACATTAAGTCTCTATTCTTGGTACTGCATTGATGGACAGATGAATTTTTAAGCGAATGACTCACTACAATCATGCAGAAACATGGCCATGGGGTCCCATCCAGTTGTACCCTAATTTATCACAGCTTTTGCCTCATGTCTTTCTACCGGTGCATGGACAGCTGGCCTGGAAAGCGAGCTATTAATCAGTCTCTGCTGGTTGGAGAAAGCCAGTAACAATTCTTATTCAAATCATTTAGGTTGCCATTCACTTTTCTCATTTCAGCATGCATTTAATCTGAAAACACTGGTCTTCCTTCTTTGTGCTTACAGGCACTCAGTGCTCACTGTCAGATCCCACACAGTCCAGCTTATATTGCTCTGAAGAGAGATTTACTAGCAAGGGCTTATGTCCTTACTGTGACTGCCTAGGCAGCAGCAGTGCCTAGAAAAATAGCAATGAAAAGAGGCCAAGGAAGGAGGAAAGAATAAGCAGTTCAGCAAGACATTTCAGGAAGTTCAGGCTGAGATGGAAGCACAGAGAAACCCGAAAGAAAGAGAGGGAGATGTAATAATGTAAAATATAAGTGATATAAATGGGAGATATTTTTAGCATGGATGATGATGAATTTTATTTCCCAACTATTTAATTTCTAACAAATACAAAGCAAGTTTTCAGTGCTTTTCAGTGCTTTTATGTCCTTTATACAAAATTAAAATTCAAATTTTTTTCTACACACTCATATTAATGAATTACTCAGCATGCTTTAAACTATTTTTAAGGCTAGTTAAACATTCAAACCACATATATTTCTATATATCTATATCTTTCTATATATATCTGCATGGCAGATACCTTGAAGAAATATTCTCTGTATTTTTTTATGTACATGAGCATCATTAAGCAGTACATTCTTTTTCCTACATAGAAATAAGGAATACAATACAATGCACCATTGTTCATACCAACAACTTTGTTACTATTTAGAATTAAAGAGTCATTTTTAAAATGAAGCACATAAAATCTAGAAAGAGAGCAATGATAAATATTATTTTCCTGCTTATAAAATGCCATGTGGTTTGTATGCACTTACATATCCAAAACTACCTTGAAATACTGCTAAACAAGAACATATTTTACTGAAATGTCACAATGTAAGGTTTTCACTGTCAGCACTAAAATAAACCATCTGCATCTACAATTACTATGACACTGTCTCTCAAGCATTTTACATTCTTTCATAAAGTATTTTGCTACTTCTTTAGAAAACAGGCATATCACTGTCAGTGAATACAAAATATTTAAAAGTTTTTCTGGTCATTAATACCTTCAGGTTTGTTACAACACCCTCAATAAAGCATCAGTTGTACTAAACACAATGTAAGGTTACCTAATGTTTTAGGTTTTTGTTCAAGTGTCTGTATTCTTTAATGAATACCGATGGAACTTGGGATATACTACAGCACTTCCATTTATGTGTTAGCATTCCTGAAGTCTTAAAATAATTATTCTCTAACATGTTCAACATTTCTGGTGCTTGTTTCTTACAAAATCTGCCATCTTATTACCAATCAAGGATGTAAATAGACTATAGTGACATTATACTATGAAATCAAGAGGAACAGAAAGCAATACATTGTCAAGATTTAGTTCTGTTATGTTGTTAAATTATGCTGTTATGTGATATTAAGTGAACACATACCCCCACAGACATCACCATCTGCATTTTCACACTGTCGATCATCACATTCACAGTTTTTGCCATGAACTCTGTTATCTCCTGGAGGGAAACAAGTGCATTGGCCACATTCACATCTCCCTGTAAGAATAAGTAATTGGTAGGGTCACGATTTCAGTAAAGTAAAATAAATTGAATAAACCCCAAATTTATGCTACATCCTAGCCCCAAAGACAAACTACAAGTCATGCTGTATTAATTAAAGTATAGCACATAAACACAATTTAAGAACAAACAAACAAAACATAACAAAACAAAATTATTCCTCCTCCCTGGTAACCAGATGGAAAGTGTATCACTGTTATAATCTCAGTGGAAATGGCAACAATAAGCAATCACTGGCATTGCATGTTTTTCATATCTGAACTTAGCATAGCTGAGCTGGCCCATGCTTATCTGCATAACTAACCTCCGTAACTGATCTAAAATATTTAGCACATATCTCATAAACACCAAGACAAATGTGATCAGAATTAAATCGCCTGTGTACAGAGCTATGTAAGATACTCTCTATTCATCTAGAAAAACAATTCCTCAAACACTCTGTCAAGCTTTTTGAAAGCAAAATTTTCTTGTCTAGACCTGAGGAAATAAGCACAACCTCTATCATAGTCTCCCCTTTCATCAATATATTTGCAGGAGAGCTCCCCAGAGCTTAAATGGACAACAGATTTATCCAAGCTCCCACAGATCTTCACTCCAAAACCCTAAGAGCAGTGAGTTCTAAATGGCCAGATGTGGAAAAAATTAATATCCAGGACAGTCTTACATTGCACATATCTGAGACAAACTCAGTTGAGGTAATGGGCCCTAACTTCTAAGAGTTTGCCTCTGTATGTTTTTAAATTATTTTATGCAATTTTGGTGAAAGAACATTCTAAATATGGCACAAACCATGGGCCAAACTCATACATTTTATGAGCTTGGGAAGGGATATTGTGCATAAAAAACAGCCCCCAGAGATATGGACTAGGATGCAGAAAACCTGCCCTTATCGATTTAGTCACAGAATCAGTGAAACTCAACTTGGGTCTGGTCACTCCTCTACTGAAAACCCCAAATGTATAGTATTGCTGGAAAGTAAAAAATATCCTCCAAGTGCAGCCTTTCATTATGCAACCAGACAGTTCACAACACACTGCACTAATTTTTTCCAGCATTTGCTGAAATATTTTATTGAATGGGAAGGACTGTTAATTAAAACTTCAATGAAGGTTTTCTAACTGAAGGTTTGTGACAATAAAACTTTTTAGGGTAAGGTAATGACAGATGAATATTAATATTCTTCTTTTCCTGAATCCTAACCCTAATTTTTTGTATTTGTTTGTGGGGCTTTGGAGGTTGTTTTTTGGTTTTTTTTGTTTGTTTATTTTTTTTAAAAGAAAACAGTCTAATTAAGTTGGATTAGGGAGAGATCTTTTTACTGATGGAAAAAAATTCTTAGCTCGTTTTATAACTTCTGTACTCTTCACCTTCCCTACCCTCAACGTATATTGCACTTCTGAGCTGACATTTTATGCACTAGGATTCAATTTAGAAGGACGTAAAGTGCAACAATTTTAGAGAAGACTGATAAAGAGAATTAGAGTAAATACTTCTTAATACCCTTATATGAGGTTTTTTAAAAATATGTTGCATTGGCAATTATATGAGGATGCTTGTTTCAGAAAAAAAAAATTTATAGGAAGTGCACGTACTGCATCATGAAATAGAGTTGTGCTTACTTATCACATCAAAATTTAAGCTGTGATTGTCTACAGAAATAATGTGTCTATTTGCATTCTCTAAGCTATAATTATTTGAACACATTAGAAGCTGGAAAAAAATCCTTAGTTATTGAATATACAGAGAATTTTCTTGGGTCTAATTTGTCTCTTTTTATGTATTCACCTTAGGCAACCTGATCACTTTTACAAAAGTGCCACAGGAGCAGTCATAGACCCACAGGCTGAGAGGTACCTGATGAACAGGATCCATCTGTTGTGGTGACTGTAACATAATCAAAAGAATCTTCAGCAGTGGTCTCCTTGCCAGCCATCACTATAATAAGGATGCCCAAAGATGCTGAAATCATTTTAAGCAAGCTGCTTTGACTAGAGGAGTCTTTAGAGATGGAAAATCCTCCAGAGGAATGAGCAGAGGAAGATCCTATAATGAGGATCCTGCATGTTCCGTAACTAAGCATTATCTTTTGCAATGCTTAGTTTAATAGTTCGGAGTCCAGTGGCAGGTCCCTTGTGCTGCAAAGGGAACAGGTTCCTCTCAGTCCCTGCAGTAACTGATATTTATTCATTTTAGTTAATGTGCAACAGTTTCACCAGCAGAAAAATGGAGGGAAGCCCATCCCTAGGAAGATTTGGCATATTTTTGTCATGTAAGAGATACAAGATCAAAGGGAATCTGTGCCATTTTTTTTTTCCTTTCTTTTTTTTGCCTGGTCCCCACCTAAGTTCAGGGTATGGTTTAGATCATCTGACTTCAGACCTCAGTAGATTTGAAAGTGTCTTGAAAATAGACAGAAACCTCAAGTCAGCAAGTGCTCTGGAAAAGGATTTCTTTGAGCTATTTCTTTCTTTTTAAATATTCAAAAATACAATTTTAGTAGTATATTACACTGCTGCTGAAATTGATACTCAAATTATTGGTTCCTTTAATTTTGCAAATGTTACAAGATCAGCATGAGAAATTAATTTTATGGTGTCACTAAATAACTGCAACTTTGTACTGGCTATAAAAATATTCTGCCTCCAAAAATAGTGAGATTTTGGTTATGAGACTTTGGTTAGATTACGTAAAGTGAGCTCACTCTAAGGAGGTAATTCAACAAAGGATTAAAGTTCTATTACTTCTGAACAGCTAACTATATAATATGTATGTGCTGCTGAAATATCAAAGCCACATCTTATTCTGTGATCTTCTTCTCCTAGCTATTGAGATAAAATACTTACCAAACAAATTCAATCATTCAGAAGTAATTTGAAGCTAACATTATACTGAAAAGGGATCAGCACTTTACTAAACATACTCTTTCTTTGTACAGAATAATAGTTTTACCATAGCAACCTGATTATATGGGGAAAGCTACTGCTATACATCCTAAATTCTCATTAAATTCCAAGGCATACAGAAACAATTAAACAGGGGATGACTGTAATATTCCGCACCTTCTCAACCATCTGTGCAGGAGCTGCACTTTATGAGTAAAAAGAAACCAGTTTACCTCAGACATTTTACAGCAAGTGGCTTCTACACTTCCTCTCTAAGCAGGGAGAGTAAATGTCATGATCTGATGGCTTCAGATGAAGGAAGCTTTGTGATAGAAGTTGCATGAGCTATTAGCATTGAAAAGCTTAAGCTACTTATTGCAATGCAAGACGCTAAGAATAGAATAATTAGACAAGGCACTTATTTGCCTACAGTCTTAATATTTCCTCACACTTCCTCCCATTGATGTCAATAGAAGTATTAACTTATCACTAATAATTGTTAGTACTTGAAGAGTGACAAAAGATCAGCTTAGGTTGGGGCTTTTTGTTTTTAAAGGGAATTAAAGTGCCACATCTCATCAAAACAAAAGTTCATTAGATAATTGACTCTAGAATTCTCAAAAAAAATTGCCATAAACGTCTAGCTTTTCATTTTATTCCCCTTTTACTATAGCATTTTTTCATTCCTCATGTTACATTTATAAAAATTTATAAAAATATAACTAAACAGTGTCTAGATTTACATTAAAACTGTTCCCATGCAAATTACTGCGACCATTTGCTGCTTGCATTCAAACCAATTTCCAGTTGCCTATATGGATTAACTGAAAGTCTCCTTTGTACAGATAATTTAAAAGCACTGTCCTGGAAGTATATAATTTGTGTAATAAAGCATTTTTATGCTTTTATTGACAGGAAAGGAAGACATAATAACAGCTTTCAATATAAAAATAAATGCTGAATATAATAAGCTATACTTCATTGTCTTTCCTTGCCTGTAACTCTCTATAAAGGACTTTTCTGTGCAGGATGATGAATTCTTATCCTCTAAATGAAAACAAATAAATACAGTCTTTTTTTTTTTTTTTTTATGTGTAAGGAATACAGTGCCAAATTGCACCGAGATGGTGGTAAAAGCAAGCCAAGTTCATTTGGCTTATCAAAAAAATGGTGTTTCAGGCTTCTGATAAATAGGAGGGAATCTGCCTTTAGTAAGGACATTTCTTCCCCATGGCTGTCCCAGGCTTAACATCTGAAAGCATTTGCTATCAGAAATTGCAATTTCTTTTTTATCACATAATCTTGGGCAACTTGAGCACATTCAGTAAAGCTGCTGTGTCTTTCTGCCGACAGAACTCATTTCATGCTGGATGTGAGCAAGATGATCTAAAACAATGTTCAGAAATGGTAAATCAGAGAAGGGGGATGGGAAGATTTTTACAGGAGATCGCAAAGTTTCAGTGGACATTAAGGGTGAAGGCAAGCAGATGTGGCTGAAGGAGGTAATAGCAGGTAGCAGATTCAAGTAAGGCAAAAGAAAATCCACTGATTGAGTGGTGGAGGGAATAAAAGACCAGTAAAGGGAACAAACAGTACCACAAAACTGGCAAACAAAATGCAACACTTGCCAAAAATAGGGTGGGCAACACCTCAGTCCCAGGTGTTCAGAGTGGCACACTCCAGCTGGGCTTGATCAATGTGGAGAAATTTAGACTCGAGTAGGAAACAGCTACAGATTTCTCAGTGGCCATGCATTGTGTATTTTGTACATTCTATTCAAAAAATTGCGTGGAACTAGTTCCCATCTAGAACGGCTTTAAAAAATTCATGCAAAAATATTGTACTGACTAGACAAAAAACAATTCTGCCTTATACATGAAAGGATCCTTGGGTTTTAAAATGCTGACAATTCTTGGATCTGTTTGGTTGGGAGGTTTATAAGATGTCAGAAAGAGGCAACCTTTGGAAGCATCTTAAGTATGTACAAAAGAACCGTTAGAACCTCTTTAAATGCATGACTGATTTCACCCAAGTGATGACAATCTGGGGATTAGTTTCTTACAAGGACTTTAGGCAAGCGAGATATGAACCTGTACCTGAAGATATGATGGGAAAAATTTCCTCTTCTAAAGAAGCTTTATGAACTTATATCAGTACAAGATACAAGAACCACAAAGGATTTCTTTCCTAGCATGGGATATCTCTACTAGTCTGTTAGGACCTTGGGGTGAAGGACTTGTTTTTTGTGGAGATAATCTGAAAATTGGGTGACAGCTGGGTTTTCCACAAAATGTTCAAGCAACGAACTCTTTTTTTTCTCCAATGCCATATTAAAAATGAATGTATGCATTTATCTCCTCATACATAAGAAAAAATTTCTGGCATTTGTCACAAGAAACAACTACTTGTTTGGGTTTGGACTGGGAACTAGCTTTCTCTTTCTAAATCAGTATACAGAAAGTAAACATGCCTTGATTCTACTCATAAAAAGAGATTATTTGCAGCATGACTGACCCAAGACCTCAACTAAAGATATAAAAGCTCCAGAGAAGGGCTTAGGTGACTCATACTGACATAAAATGAAATTAAAATGGCTTTAATACACCTAAAGTAATTTCCAAACTTCAGACTTTTGCGCTCCTTTTTCTCAAGAATTTTGTACACTAAAGTAAACTTTTAGCAGCAAGATCTGAGATTTTTATTTAAATAACATGAACAGTAGCTGATGTGTATAATTGGTATTTTTCTTAGTCTTACTGATCACCTCTCAGCTGCAATAGCTGCATCAGATACTACATTCAGCACTATCAACAGGTCTGAAATAAATGGATATAAATGTATGTAAATATTTAGCCTAAAAACCAGCAGAAATTCACGAATTACGAGAGAATTTCATTAAAGCTGCCTGGGACTTTCCACTACTGTGTGTTTTATCAAGTTTTAGTACAAAGTACCAAGATTTCCCTATATAATAGGTATCATGGCTATATTTTCTTAGACAAAAAAAGTATTTCTTTTAGTTTTTTAAAAATTTAATTGCTTTATGATGTGACAGAGCATCAAAAAAGGTCTGACAGTTTAGTTTGTCCTTAAGGGTATAAATCCTCAAACACAAAAACCTTAAGATAAAAAGATCTCAAGAAATAAAAGTATGCTATTCCAAACAACACAACTTTCATAGCAGTGCAAGCTGAATGTTGAATATTGTAAAATTAAGAGTTATGCAAGAACAACTTCAAATGGCTGAGACTTGTCCCCCAGCTTTAGAACACACGCGATGTATGACTGGAAATCTGATTGCACAGTTGGCATAGGGCACCTGAAGTAAATGCTTTTTCTTTGTTACAGCTTAATAGTGAAATACTTCTTTAGATAATTCCACTCAACAGCACCACTTCACAGATTTATCATCAAATAGTCCTTTAGAGCTCCTGCCAGTCAGCAATACTGATTTGTATCTCCTTTTCCATGCTGCCTTTCTTATTTTCTTCTTTTTGTTTTTCATTTTTTCCCCTTCCTCTCTTTAAAGATTTTGGTAAGAAGTACTGCTGCACTGCTAGTTTCTTTTTCAGATTGTTAGCTTGACATCTGCTGTCATCATCAAGCTGACATGTCTCCTCCATCTGCCTGCTCTCAGTAGCCCAGCTTTGAGCATGCACTTAAAAGCTCCTCTTGAATTTCTGCACAGCCAACAGGGAATTTCTAGAGGATTTCCAGGAGAGGAGTCACCCAGAACACCCCTGCCCACTTTGCAGGAGCAGGATTTTAGCCGTATGCATCACGTTCCCTGGTGACATCTTCCTCAGGTTCTCCCACTGCGGGTGCATCCTTGACAGTTCACTCACTATATTAAGGGGACAAGTAGGACTAGGAAGCCAATTACTTCTCTGTTAGAAAGAAAGGTGATAGTCAAAGTCACCACACAGAGAAGAGATGTGTGAGAAGACAAGAAAGAAGGTGGCAAAACACTTTCTAAAAAAATGTGTTGTTAATGCAGAAAACAGTGGAAATTGAAGGGGAGGAGAAGGAATACATTGGGGAAAAAGAGAAAAATAGACAGCATGGCAAATTTCACTCTGAAGGTGTACAAACCCTAGAATTCAGCAATTCAACATCTGATTTTTAAATTCCCTTCCTCTGCTCATCTCTTTTTCATTCTTTCCCCCTAAAATGCTTCCAAAATCACAAACTGTGAAGAAAAAATACTGCAAAGAGATGCCACCAAATCTAGCAAAGGATACAAAGCATTCTACTAAAACTAACATCTCCATAGAATATTAAAAATGAAGTTATGTTTGATTTAAAGGATCTGACCTGAGAATACTTTTTCTTGACCTTGACAACTATCAGGAAAAATAAGTCTCATTTCCTTTTCAGCCTATTCAGCTGTCTGATGCTTAGCATAAGCTGATACCAAATATTTTCTAGTGAAAGCCAAACATAATAAAGAGGTCCAATCCCATAGTGAAAGATACATGAAGCACAAGGCCATTGTTCAAGAAGCGGTGATGGCTTTTCAGCCATTTAGAGCTTTATACATTGGAGTGCCATCAATCATCCAGAGGATTGACTGCTTACCCCCTTTTTCTACATGATCTGCCATGTAAAGAGTTATAGCACTAATTCCACAGAGGTATTTAATTCACAGATTAATTTACTAGAAAATGTCAAATGCTTTGTAGAAATTGAATCACCGAAATGTTAACCTTGTTCACTTCCTGCTGATGCCTGTTGTTTATTAGATAGCTAAATTCAAGATATTTTAGGGTTGTAATAGAAGCCTATTAAAACATTTAAGCTCCTAAGTGGTCTGATCTTTGAAGCTTTAGCTAAGATTAAAGTGCTTAATAATGGTTAAACAACAATATGAAAAGATTCAACTGCATAGCAACCATCAATACTATTTGCAGATAACAGACTGCTAAGTTCAGAAACCATGGCAACAAATGACATCACACAGTATCTACCTTATTGATTAGCTTTCACCTCAAGACTTTTTCCAGAAATGAAAGACATTTCCTAGCAACTGCATCATCTACTGAGTTGTTCCAAGCTAAAATGCTCTTTCCCTCACTCTTAAGCAAATTTTTCCCTTTTTTGCTGCCAGCTGGCCAGATTGTGCCCTAGCCTCTTGCTACAAGGCTCTCTAATCTGTTGTAGAGACACTGCCTTATGGCTCTTAAAATCTTTGCCCCAAATTTAATGGCATATGAGAAATACTGCTTCTTCCCAGCACCCAAAAAGGCAGGCTCTGTGGAAAAGTATCCAATATGGAACAAAGAAATAACAGCTTTTGAAGAAGTTTGAATAAAGGAGTAACAGCTTTTTAAACACAAAGTTTATCTTCAGAAAACAAAACAATCCTTCATTTCTCCACTCTTTGATTTGAAATATTAGTAGAAAATTCTTCATTGCAAGTAAGCCGAGGTTTATAGATTTCAAGAAGAGTGCATAGCAATGACAAACCAGTGACCCAAGGGCTCTCAAAGGACCAGCCAGGCACATTATTTACCATTCTACAGGTGTGCACTTGTTTAAAGTCCTTAAAAGTAATTCCCTCTTTGCTCATCTGTCTTGATAGAACCTCATGAGCAGGCAAGGACACTGGTAAGACTGAGTTGGAGAGAACAGGTAAAATTAGGAGCCATGTGTATTTGTATTCAGCCTCCTGAGTTTGGATGACCTGAATAAAACCCAGCAACCAGATACAGCAGTTTTCAAGCTAGCTGAAAAATACATACAAAATAATTAAAACCTGCCAGTGAGGGCTCCACTATTTCCATCACAAAAAAAGATGGATTTGAGATCAGTCTCCAAAGACAACAGTGTTCATTCCTGACAAACACAAAAGTTCTCTGAAACACTAAAACTAAGGCAAGTTTTTTTTTACTTAGTTAACTCAAACTTCTATGAAGACCTCAATACTGAAGCAATTGCCTATACCTTAACATTCTTGCTAATTCTGAGAACAAAAAAAAAACAGATTTATTGTATGAATTAGCCCCAAAATTTCCAGAAGGGTCACTACTAAAGATGTGCTTCTGCCAAAATTTCTGCCTTGGCTGGAACTGACCTTTATTTTGCTGGTCAGCCACAATCAACAGATAAAGCTGTGTGTTTAAGGTGTAGATGAAAAACAAAGCAGTGTTGTGCAGTTCTTTACCACCTGCTTCCAGTCCTGACCCACTCTGCTACCAACTGCTCTGTGTCTGTTCTCAGTGGGGCAGCCCACAGAGTACAGTGATGTCTGGAAGAGCCTCAGCCCTTGGCCGGTGTCACACACTGGACAGGGAAGGAGGAAACACCATCAAGGGGCAAAAGAGGTGCTTGAAACTGAATGGAAACCAGGCAGAAAGTATTTTTCCCATCACTGCAGAGACCACCGCACAAGAAGAACTTCTGGGAGTGCCAGGGAAGTTTTATATAACTCTCAATTCCTCCCAAAGTTTCTCTCAAGAAGGGAGAGAGAATCCCCAGTGTTCCCCAGAAAACATTAAAAGCCCTCCAGCAGCTGTAGAATTCAAAACCTATGACCATTAGTCACTTGAAAACTTCAGACAACAAGATTTTGAGGAAAATTTCAGTCATATGCGTGATATTAAATGTTGTATCTCTTCTGGTTTATGACTAATCATTTCTGTCCGAAAAAGTCACAGTTTAAAATGTGATAGTGTTGTCAACACCGATACATGGGAAAATTCAAGATGAAAGTAAGATTAATGAAATGTCATTTTTTTTATAGCATTGGAAACATTCTGAAGTCAAATGAAGCAAAAATAGAAAAACTAAGGTCTATTATATAAATTAGAGAGTAAGATGATCTGTTAGAACTGATAAAAAATGTTAGGACTGCAAAGCCTGATAAGTACTGTAGGGAATTCTACACTAAATTGAAAACATTTATCCTCTTCTGTTTTGGAAATAAGTATAGATACTACACAAAGTACTGCTTTGTCAATCTCCTCGGTCATCATGTAAGAATACAAAGACAATGCAAATAGTTCTTTCTACAGACCAATTGCTCTATTAAATATTTAAAATTTCATCAGAAATAAGATTGTTGGCTAGGAAAAAAAAAAAGGCAATCCTTTCAAGGAAAAAGCAATATTCGCTGTAATAGTCTAGCAAAAAAAATGTATCTGCCAGAACGAAGAACAACTGAGCAGAGAAATCTGGGCCTGTCCAGTGAACCCTGAAGTTTTTAATCTTTCTGCATAGAGAAAGAATGCATCAAAGCTACCTGCTGTAGCAATTTGTGTACCTTTTCTCCCCCAGAGTACTTTTTCTAAGCAGATCCAGTAAATTGTAAACCAAATCTACCTATTTCCCACTAATGAATGTATGGAGAACAGTGTTCCCAGAGACAGCAGTCACTATTAGAGAAATCTAAAGGTAAATGCAACTCCCTACCCCCTCCAGCCATTTAGGAAAAGTTCTTCACAACTTTACTGCAAGGTTATTCCAGGGGAGAGGAATGAAAGGACTCAACCCTTCACATAAACCACCTTTTTGAAATAAACCCTATAAAAGTTTATTTCAGTACCTTTTTAACCTTAACTAAATCTCATTGGTAAAACAGTGAAAGTCAACAAAGCAGAAACACAATGTAGATGTCAATTTAAAGGTGGAAGAGGTTCCTGGGAGCTCTTTCTTTCTTTTTTAGTGCTTTTACACTTAAAGTTAGGAGCAGGAAAAATTATCTGAATGGTTTCAGAGGCAGCAAAAGATGGGACATGATGAGAAGACCATTGAAACAGCCTCTTACATATGATAAGTATGCTCTGGAATAAGTACATGTAAGAAATTTAATCTAAGTTCTACCAAAGAAAGTATTCCCAGACTAATGGCAGGGATAAGGAAGGCTTAATTTGGATGACTAATGAAATCATACGAGAATAGAGTAAAGGCCAGATATACCAAAAACTTGTAAATCTGTCAAAGATTTTTGACAGTGCATACCCGGATGAGATGAACTAAAAACTTTTGGTCATGAAGTCAGGACACAAAAGCAAAACAATTTATACAGAAGAATAAAGTTTGAAGGATGAGTTTGGAGTGCTCCAAACACTCTGAGATGTTAAGATTCAAAATGAAAGGAAAGAAGAGCAAAGATGCCTGAAAATGACTGAATCACAGAATAATTTATGTTGGAAAAGACCACTAACAAAAAGTCCAAACATTAATCCATCACTGCCAAGGTCACCAGTGAAACACATCTCTAAGTGCAACAGTTCCATATCTTTTAAATACCTTCAGGGATGGTGTCTCGACCATTTTCCTGGGCAGCCTGCTCCTGAACACCCTTTCAGTGAAGGGTGTCTAAAACTTTCCCTGGTGCAACTTCAGGCCAGTTCCACTCGTTCTACTGCTTGTTACTTGGGAGAAGAGACCAATTTGTTACAACCTCCTTTTGGGGAGTTGTAGAGAGTGATGAGGTCTGCTCTCATCCCTGAGGAGCAGGCAAGGGAGGCAGGTAAGCAGCACAGGTCACAGAAGAATAAGTGGGTAATGGTGAGAGAACAGAAAGAGAAATGATCAGTCAAAAGAAAGAACAAAGTAAGAAGGAGAGCCTGTGACTGACACTTCACAAGATGAGGTAAATTAATCTCAAAAATACAAAGATACGCCAAAGGGATGAAGATGAGTAATTCTGAGGAAGAGGTTCCAGCAAATGGAAGTCTGTATGTTTTCAGGAAAATGTTTCCAATGTGAAGAAATGTGTCATTAAAAGAGGGTTAAACACTATGACTAGGTCAAGCAGTGGTGTGAAGAGAGAGAAATGCTATCTTATTCTATAAAAGCAAAGGAACCTCTTTCCAAGTCAAAATTAATTTATCTAAAGAAAAAGCCATATATTTTCCATAATATGTAATGAGACTCCTTTTCCACAGCAAGACCACTCAGATTAATCAAGACATTCACCTTGCTGACGTATAAGCAATATATCATTCTACGGAGCACTGAGCCAACAGAAAGAAACACCATTTCCTGCACCACCATGGTTCAAAACTTTATCAGCTTTACCAGCTTTACCAGTTCTTGTCTGAGAACAATTTTTCTGTCACTGCTACAGCCACCCTACCTCTTACACACTCACACCAAACCACCCTCAGGATCATGATGCATGGCTGCACCTTCTGAGTTTCACCTTGGATCTGAATTCAGGTGATGGTTAACAATCCACCCACTTGTCTATAAGAAAGAAGCAGGATTACAGCCCCTGAGAAGCAGAGCACTAGCAACCAGTGTATTAAAAGCAGTCAGCATGCAAAGGGGTGTTGTGAAAAAATCCCACATCCCCACATTCCCCCAAGAAGGGGAAGGTGGCTATCCCTGGAGACAAACTCAGCTGTAAAGCCAAGACTTTGGTTCACAACAGCCACTGGAGATGAACCATGAAGTTTTGCAGCATGTGTAAAGTAGCATTTGTTGTTCATGGCTTACACTGTGAAAGACTGAAGTAGTATGAAAAAACAGACAGGAGGCAAATCCTAGCAGTGAGAGACATTGTTCAGCGCTAGGATGCGATCTCTGAGTTTAGCATGCTATGAATTAGTACTACAGCCATGTTTGCTCATATGGATTTTTCAGACTACCAAAAATTCATCCCAGCCCTTTTTCCGGAAAGGTCAGAGTTCTGTTTAGCAAATACAAAA